>WSYH01014863.1:0-14954 GCA_036426205.1 Ascaphus truei
GATGATTGTAGTTTTATGTATGTATAAGTTCTTGCATTGAACACTATTGATGACTTAAATATTGATGTAATTGCATACGACTCACCAGGTGTCGAATGAGAGGTAGATGGCCCAATATCTCGGTTCCCTCCAATGCCAAAAATTAGTCGGGGATTCATTATTGAATAAATTTTTTCCTCATAGGAATGTAAATGCAACGATGCTGGAGGGCTGCCTCCTGTCCCACATGCATGTCTGCCGGCATCTGCCATCTTCCTCTTCAGTCTGAGTTTAATATCACCAAAGCGTTTCTTACATGTCTCAGGTGTCCTTTTAAACACGCCTGATGCTGAGACAGATCGGCATAGTGTGTATATATAGAAATGTTTTTAGACATGCCAATAGGTTAATATACATTAAAGTTGTGTGATTTAATTCTGTATGGTAATATCTGAAACTGTTTGACAACATGTACATATAATTAACGACACCTATTAGGCTATGTAATGCGCGCATTAGTGACACATTACATGTGCCCAATCATCAGCACACATCCGTGATAGCATACATGTTTACATGCTCAATGTTTCATTACTCATGTATTGATTAAACATGGATGCCATATTTGTTGCATTTGTTTTAACAATGGGATGAATTTAGTGTGAGGGAGTCGGAAAGTACCATTCTGTAGTCCCACTTTGTGGTGACTGAGAATGGGCCTGTAGAAGGGGTAAGTGAGCACGAAACATAACGTTTCCCCTACGTCTCACCGCAACCACTTCCTTCCCTGTTAGGGATTTGGTTATCATATCCCTCACTTTAGTGATGTCACATATCCTCCTTCCCTCACCATCCGTCCCCCTCCAGTTAATTGTATGTGATTACAGTTTTGTTACAATTGTAAATTAATGTTCTTCTGTTTAGCTCATTCAGTTATCAGCATTTCAAAGATCATTGATTGTTTATTATTAATTATGAGTGCGTGGAACACATTATGTTCTATATTTGATCTATTTATGAGATTAGAGGTCTCCTTATTGTTCCCCATCAAACAATAATTAAATATGTCAAATATAGTTCATACATTAGGTAGTGCGGTCTATACAACATACTTTGTATATTATAAAACATTTGATAAAAAATACTTACATGATAATGATCCATATAGTTGATCATACACTGGCGACACACTTTATTCGAGCTCGGCTAGTCCCACGAATTCGGGTATACCCGGGTGTATTGAGGTTTGTGACTGTTTTCTGCCCGAGTGCATTGGGTTATTTTCCAGGCAGGGATTGAAGCATTTTATTCCCGCTGGCTGCAATACTGCACAGTATATATATATATACTGCATTACAATTCATGAATTTATGCCATCTGGTAGACACGCGAAGCATTGCAGCCTATTAAATCCTAATCATTATCATTTAACAGATCAGCCGCCCGTCAGCCAGGCATGAACCCAGGCTGGGAAGGCAAACGCAACGGGGCTTGTCAGAGGTGAGGAGCGGCGCATTCCAGGTATCTGCCAGGTACATACTGGGTATTTGCTCGAATAAAGTGTGTCGGTGCAGTAGGAAGACATGACACCTTCAACAAGGATGTCATTTTCCCGAAGGATGTAAATCGTGGGTTTCTTATGCCCTTCGTACACGCCTGGCTTGATGCTGGCCCCTCATCACTTCCACCCTCATCACTGTTCGTATGGTGGACAGTGTCCCTCTCTCCCTGTCCACTACTCCCGCTACCCTCCCTCACCTGCACTCCCCCACCTGGAGTATCATCACGGGACGTACCTGCCCTGTCAGGACGGACTGTACCTGTACATCCCACTCCTCTCCCACGCTCCACCACTCCCCCACTCCCACCAGCCACCGCACCACCTCCACTCCCACGCTTCACCACTCCACCAGCCACCGCACCACCTCCACTCCCACGCTCCACCACTCCACCAGCCACCGCACCACCTCCACTCCCACGCTCCACCACTCCACCACCCACCGCACCACCTCCACTCCCATGCTCCACCAGCCACCGCACCACCTCCACTCCCACGCTCCACCACTCCACCAGCCACCGCACCACCTCCACTCCCACGCTCCATCACTCCACCAGCAACCGCACCACTCACACGTCCACTCACACGTCCAATCCCACATCCACTCATCCTCTCTATTTCACTCAGTCACAAAAAACAAATATAAACAAAAAGGACACACTCACAAAGATCTTTCACAACAACAATACAAAAATGTAGTGAAAAAAAATATAATAATACAATACAACTCACTCAATAATAACCAACAAATCACCAACTCTCTCCTACTACTACTACCACCAACTCCACTCTATCTCTCCTAACCTCACAACTGCACCCACACACGTTGAAGAAAATGTTCACTTTATATAGGGTGTCCCACAAAAATCGTGGCGCGAAAGTGTGATTACAATTGGTGTCATGTGCTTGGCTAATTTCCTGACTTCATCTTGTCACCACTTAACCCCTACAGTACCATGTCCATACAAATATATCTATCTATATATATATATATATATAGATGACACACACAGTAATTTACTACGATATTATAGTGAATGGATTCACTCGTTACATGGACTCTCCCACAGACCCCCATGAAAGTCAAGGGACATACACGAACCTCAGAGGATCATAATTGCGTTTGCGTGTAGATGAGCAAATTATTATTTATTTATAATTTTTTACATGAATTTTTAAAATACTGTAAATGAGCAGGGGGGCTCCGGAGATGATTCGCATTTTTTTGAGGTCCTGGGACCCCCTACTTCAGGAGATACAGGCCCCGTTATGGGGTGCTGGTATCCCCTGTACTTTTTAAACTTCCGCATCACGTGACCAGGACATTTCAATTCTGCAGGGGATACCGGCACCACATATCAGGGCCTGTATCTCCTGAAGTAGGGGGTCCCTGAGGCAGAAATCAATGCGGTTCAGCTCAGGGGCACCCCTGCTCCCACACACTATTATTAAAATGTACATGAATACAGCTTCATTACCATTGCAGATAGCCGCTACGGTAAGGAATTATTGCTTATTGTTATGTGTGTTTTGACAGTAGTGTAGATGTGTAGGGTGTCTCCAGAGCATTGGTTTCATCCTCGGGGACCCCCTTCTTCAGGAGTTACAGGCCCCTTTATGGGGTGCCGGTATCCCCTTCAGAATGTAAACATCCCGGTCACGTGACGCGGGAGCATGAAAGTGCAGGGGATACCGGCACACCATTAATGAAAAGTTCAGTCCGCGCTCTGGCTCTTTAAGCTTGGATTGTTGATCCCTCTCAGTTCTCATAATGGGGCCTGTATCTCCTGAAGTAGGGGGTCCTCGAACCTGAAACCAATGCGGTTCAGCTCCAGAGACCCCCTGCTCATGTACACTATTATTCAAATGTTTTTATTTAGTGTACGATCGCCTGTAACAGCCTTGCATGGAGATGGCAAATCTCCATGCAAATGTTACATGCGGCTTTTTTTCTTATCAGCTAGCGTACGTGAAGTTTAAGAATGCTAGCAGAGGGAAAAAACCTTGCATGCACGATAAGCCAGTTTTGAGCACGTCCGATAGAAAATTGGCTGAAGGCCTTAGTGAATCGCGCCGCCGGCTTAATTTTTTAACGGACGTGCTAATTTTTTTCAGGCCAGCGAAACCACGGAGCTTAGTGCATAGCCCCCTATATGACTCAATGTCCTGTCTGAAAAAGGTGTTAGCTTTTACACTCACAGATTATAGGATATCAGATGGCATATTGAAGACACTTCTCTCTCCAACTGGAGTGTGGATGAAATAACGTGGAGAGGTCTTGAAATCTGTGTCTTTTGTGTACACCTCTCAGGATTTTTCACTCAATGTGGCTGTTGCAGCGTACATGCAACGACACATGCGGGGTCTCTTGACAAGGCTTATTTATTCAGCCTTAAAACATACAGCACACAAAACAAAATAGCTTTTCTTCAGCAAAAAAAAACAAAATAGCTTATCTTCAGCATGACAAACAAAGCAGGTTCTCTTTAGCATGCAAACAAAACAGGTTTTCTTCAGCATGCAGGACACAACAGTTCATCAAAAAAATGTACTTTTTAAACAGACCTTATATCAGTAATCTCTTCAGTAACTCACTCCTGTCTCCTGACCAGCCAACTGCATGTGTGCACATCCTGGGTTTTTAACACACCTTGATTAGGCAGCTGGGATTCAACTAGTTGCCATGAGCTTCCCAGCTGAAGTTAACCTCACCACTGCTGCACTGCAGACTAAACATATGTCTGCCAGGCATATAGCTGGTGGCTTTTATTTACCCTGTCACAGTGGCATATAATAGAGAGGAAAAATTGACATAGTGTAGTATGGTCTATCACTGAGTTATAGGCAATCTGAGTTTAGTGATTTTCCACTCACATTTATAAGGTGTACAAATAGCAGTATAGAGACACTTCTCTCTCTATTAGGAGCAGGGTTAAGATGATGGTGTAGAAGAGTAAATACACTTATTTTTCTAGTAGAAGCAGTCTAGTTGATTGGTGTACAGTCACGATCTCACTATGGCTCGTTCAATCAGGGATTTGTGCCCCGTAGATGTAGAAATAGAACAAACTCACAATGGTATAGTATATCAAAAATATCTTATTAGATGCAGGTAAGTAAATATATAATTGTCACGCTGTGCTCACCACAAACAGGACGAGACCCCGGTACTGAGATAGGAGTAGTAACAAACACCAGCCACAGGCATGGGGGCCACGTCCGGAGTGTAGGTTTGTCTTGACAGCAGGGTCAGGGATATAGATATCAGAGTTGTCTTTATACTTGCCGAGTTCAACGTAGGAGTTATCCGGAGCGTAGAAGGTACTTTTGCCAAAGTCAGGGTTGGAGAGTGGAGGGTCGTCGAGGTGCAATGCCGAGTTCAGGATTAGAGAGGAGCGAGGAGTCAGAGGTAGCCAAGATCAGGAGCCAGAGGTTGGAGTAGTCAAAGCAAACCGGTTCTGTACACAGAAGATCAAAAACTGGAACAAAGCAACAGGACAGGAACAAGGCAGGAACAGCAAGGGTAAACACAGAGTAACAAGAATCTATGCTCAGCCAATGTGCCTATAACATTGGTGAGCATATATAGGCTGGATCAGCCAGCCCCATGGGGGGTGGAGCGGGGGCGTGGCCTCTGCGGTAGCTGTGATAGGTCCATGGCTCAACGAGCAGGTGTAGCTGTTTGTGCAGCTAAAGAATGCATCTATGAGCAGGTGCAGCTGTTAGTACACCTAATGAATCTTGACACGGAGCTGGGGGCGTGGTGCACGTGTCACATGCGAGCTCTGCACGCAGTCAGTGTGCGTCATGATCCGGGAGCGGAGCCAGAGTCCACGGCGCCGGATGATGCCATTTGGCGCGCGTGCATGCTGCGCGCGTCTGGTAAGGAATGTAGTCCATAGGCACCCCGCGCGTGCGCGGTGGTGCTCAAGAGGATGCGCGGAGCGGCTGTACTTCGGTAATCCTTACAATAATACACTCACATTAGCGAGTACAATACCAGGCGTTGTACGAAATCACGGAGCCGACACAGGACATTCAGCGTCTTAATCCACGGCGTGCACCTAAGTCTCAGACCCCTACGTCACTTCCGGTGACGACTCGTCTCTGGGCGGAGCTAGATGGGAGGCTCACTATCACCGTAATGCTGGTCACTCTGCAGCTGTCAGGAAACAGGATGCTACGCGTTTTGCTGATTAGCTTCGTCAGGAGTCTCTGAATAGCAGTAGGCATTTTGGCTGAAAAGGCCTCAATAAGTGGGTTATTGAGGCTATTAGAATAGGCCCCTAAGTCTTTGTTGAACCCATGTAATATGGTTTTGATTATTTCTTTTAGATGAGACCATGTTATGATCTCTGTTACCCAAATGTTCAAGGACTTGAATATTTGTTATTACATCTACATTGTTTGATATTTCCAAATTCAGTATTGCCCCGCTCCTGGTTGGTTCCTCAATAATTTGTGACATGTAATTGTCTTTAAGCACCCCCCAAAACCTGTTTCCTTACATTTTGCTAATCTCATTGCTCCAGTCTATGTCTGAATAATTAAAATCCCCCATTATGCAAAAATGACCTGGTTTTGATGTTCTCCATTGGCAAAATGATGTTGTCTTCTTCTATCTCACAGATATTTGGTGATGTATAGCATATCCCTCCAAATATTTTCTGTGTACTTTTACCTCCCTTGCTAATTTCTACCCATAAGGTCTCTACATTTTCATAATTTCCTTCATAAACATCTTCCCTTATATAGGTTTTAGATCAGGTTTAAAATATAAACATACTCCACCTCCTATTTGCTCGATCCTTTCCAAAAAAGGGAATAATCCTCTAAATTATCTGCCCAGTCATGAGTTTAATCCCACCATGTTTCAGTAATGCCTATGATATCATACTGCTCCCTTGTATCTAGTAATTGAAGCTCCCCCATTGTATCTGTCAGGCTTCTTGCATTTACTCATGCCAGACTAAGAAGCTTGCTGGAATTCCTGTGAGTCCCTATTCCAGGACTTTGAAAGGGTTTCTTTAAAGCCACAAATGCAGCATCCAGAGAAATTTAATTTCATGCAGCTCCGTTCTAAGAGAGAGCATCAATTTCTTCTGTCCATGTTATCCAACATTCCCTAACTTCAATACCCCCAAATCTTAATTGAACCAGCTGTGCAGCTGGACCATACTGCATCCCACAATGAGAAGCCACTTAACCATGTGTTTCAACATTGCCCCTTATTCCCTCTAGATTGTAAATGCTCACGAGCAGGGCCTTCATTACCTTCTGTATCTGTGCTTGTTTATCTATATTTGTATGTCATTTTGTTTATACAACTGATTCAATTAAGGTCAATTATATATATACCCCCACTTTACCGCACTATGGAAAATATTTAAATATTTATTAGATTTTATATATATATATATATATATATATATGTTACCAGTCCATGAACTAATAAAGGAGACAGCATACAGCAAGGGGTAGTCCAAAAAGAGGTGTATTCAAAACACACTGTTACACGAATGCCAACGTTTTGGTCCCACAGGGAGACCTTCCTCAGGGCCGTGCAACCACCAACTGTGAGTGACCCACTTATATACCCCACCCTAAGTGCACATAAGTCACATACAACCAATCACCAGCACCCAATCAATGTAATAATGCATCTCACCTGGTGGTCTCCCAGCTCCAACCAATATGCTGCAGATAACGTGTCTAAAACACTCCCCAAACACAGGAGATTCAATGAACTACTAAGAACGGGCCGTTCTGACGTTACTGTCTGGTGACCCATGCTGACAGGCGCCGTGCAGGCCCCACTGCGCACGTGCGAACCAGACTTCTGCGAGCCGAGTAGCCAATAGGGCAGATTCCACTGTAAGCTGTCTCCAGCCGCAGTGAGCATCAAAAAATGCCCTGGCAACCACGGACGCCAGCTAGCAGCATAGCACATGCGCATTAGCACTGATAGGCCACTGGGGACAGCACCGCGCAAGCCTGCAAAGTTAGGAGACGTGAAACAAAAAGGGGATATTAGAGCAACCATAAGCAGCTTAAGCTGAAGACAGGAGATCGCAGATACATAATAAAAACGTAAAAAAGATTAAAACCAGATGAGGAGCATGAACACAAACACAACAGTGAACATACAAATGTGCAAATAAAGTGCAGCTATGGAAAATACATGATGTCACTGGTACTCAAATTAAATATGCACATGCAAGAAAGGCTAGGTAAACCCAGCACCAGTGTCACAGAAAGCACCCCAATTTCAACTCTTCATTGATGCCACCAGGAGCCACCGTCCGTAGTTCAAAGATAAGCCTGGCCTCTTGTTGCAGCAAGGTTGTTTCCCCATATAGGTATCGGGACCTGCAAGATAGGCATACACCTAAGTGTTGCCAGGGAATGTCTCGCTTCCTTGAAATGTCTGGCGACCGGAAGGCATTTTAGGTCCATGTCATCAGGTCCACCCGCTATGCCTTTTCTGGTTGTCGTCCGATGCATCGCCATTCTTTCTTTAAGCATTCGTACGGGCATTTGATGTAATAAATAACGAATTTCTATTCACAGTTTAGCGCTTGTTTGAGTTTAATGGACCTGCCAGTGTGTGGATGGTTATAACAAGATCCCAGCTGCATAAACTGGCAGTTTGTACACCCGTGGCAGCGATAAGACCTGGGTTTCTTAGCCAGCCAGGTTTTGGAGGTAGCGTATTTGTCTACAGGATCTGAGCCAGTAACCATATCCCCTATTTTGGGCCCACGTCGAAAACAGAACAATGGAGGTTCCTTGGCATGTGTGCCCACTCGCTCGTCATTCTTCAGGATGCGCCAATTGTTACGTATACTACGCTTGATCCCATTAGACAATGATCTCTCGATTATTCTGTAAGGTTTTGAGTGCTGTTCGTTCATCCCTGGATATATTGTGAAAGCTGGTCTTTTGATTCTTCAAAACATTGCGGGTGTCTTTGGTGAGCAGGTTCATGAAGGTGGCAATGTTGGGATTGGTCGAATGAGGATCGAATTTGCTCTTCGGTTTAAAAGGGTTTAGGTTGATACCACTAGATGGTACAGACGTATCGTGCCTTGAAAAGAAATCCTATAATTTAAGGTTTCTGTGTAGTCTGTACATGTCTACCCCCCATTTAAAAGCATCCTGTGTGTGGGTGGGCACAAAGGATAAACCCTTCTGTAGGATACTAGTCTCTACCATAGCTCAATTTGAACAAGGGAATGAACCCAGAAGCTGATGCTGCCAGAATCAAGTATAGTCTCCACCATAGTCAGGGAGTGGTTTGAGAGATTATAGATCACCGTCTCGCCTGTTGTGGCTTGGATCCCCTTGCTGCTTTTCCTTCGTGCATGGGATAACACCGATCTGTGGCCACCCCTCCTGGTGGATCTCCTTGTGTTGTACCGTGTGGCTCCTAAGAGTGAAGCGCATCACTACAGATCCAGATGAGATGCAGAGGGCACTCATACAGATGGCTGCACGTTTTCGTGAGAGAGGCTATGATGCTCAAGACATCCGCTACGCGTTGCAGAAGGTTGCACTGGTTGACAGGAGTGTTTTATTGACACCAGCACCCCCTTAACAGGTTATCGATCGAATGAACATCATCAGCACGTTCAGTACTGCGTCTAATGGGATCAAGCGTAGTATACGTAACAATTGCCGCATCCTGGAGAACAACGAGCGAGTGGGCACACATGCCAAGGAACCTCCATTGTTCTGTTTTCGACATGGGCCCAATATATTGGTTGGAGCTGGGAGATCACCAGGTGAGATGCATTATTACATTGATTGAGTGCTGGTGATTGGTTGTATGTGATATATGTGCACTTAGGGTGGGGTATATAAGTGGGTCACTCACAGTTGGTGGTTGCACGGCCCTGAGGAAGGTCTCACCGTGGGACCGAAACGTTGGCATTCGTGTAACAGTGTGTTTTGAATACATCTCTTTTTGGACTACCCCTTGCTGTATTCTGTCTCCTTTATTAGTTCATTGACTGGTAACTATGCTGTTTATCTCTATGGGACTAGCATCTGCTTATGCTTTGTATTAGTGTGCTGACTGGCTCTATCTATTATTTATATATATATATAATGGGTACCGCGATGGGGTCCAATATGGCCCCATCGTATGCGAACCTGTACATGGATCAGTACGAGCAGACACACATCCTGGGTGATTCACCTCATACTATACACATCATCAAATACATGAGATATATTGATGATATATTCATGATGTGGGACGGCACAGAGAGGGAACTTATGTTGTTTTTGGACTATCTGAACAATATCCCCTCAAACATTCGTTTTACCATGTCTCATTTGGCCAACGGAGTGGTTTTTCTGGACACCATAGTCTACAGGGAGGCAGACAGGCTATTAACTCATATTCATCAAAAGACAACTGATAAGACTAATCTGCTTCTGTCAAGCAGCCATCATCCCTCACCACTCAAGAAGGGGTTACCATATTCCCAGTTTTTGAGGGTACGGAGGGTGACCAGTGATGCGGTTGAGAGCGAGGCGGCACTGCTCAGCATGGCGCGTCATTCCGGGACCGTGGTTACTCTAGAGGAAAGATCAATACCGCACTGGAGAAGGCTAGAGTAATTCCACATGATCAATTACTTATATCAACTACAAAAACACAGAATATGGATAGGTTTTACGTTGCCAGTACCTACAGCACGGCCTCGAGTCTGATTAAATCAAGAATACAGAGGCATTGGCATATACTCGCCAACGATAGGAAGATTGGCACGGATTTTAACAAACCTCCACTGTTCTGTTACAGACGAAGGCGAAATATTGGTGACTCTCTTCTACAATCAGACCCTGTGACCAAATACACGAATAACACCACATGGCTCGCAAGGACCCCAGGAGTCTACAAATGCCATGGGTGCACGAATTGCCAGCATATGATCTTGGGTAATAAAAACGCGCACCCACATAGCGGCAAGGCTATAAAGATAAGGGACTTTAAGAACTCTGAGAGCCGTTTCGTGGTCTACTTCATTCGTTGCCCATGTGGCTTGTAATACGTGGGCAAGACCACCTGGAAATTGAAGGAAAGGATCTGTCTCCATAGATCTGCCATTCGGAAGGCACTGTTAAGCAAAAAGAACAGCTTCTGCTCAGCTAGTAGGTTGTCTATAGGGATTACTTATTTTTGTTAGTCATTCGGAAGGCACTATCAGAACCGAGTGATGGTGATGATCAAATGGTGATGATCCTGCAAGCCCATATGCCAACACGAGGAGGCGACAGGGACAGATTATTACTACAGTTGGAAGCAAGGCTCATTTTTGAGCTTAATACAATGGCCCCAAAGGGTCTCAAAGAGGACTTTAAACTAGGGTGCTTTCTCTAACATCCTCTTGCTGATCTCTGTTATGGACGGATTTATTGCTCTCTGTTGATTCTTTTCCCACATTCCCTATTTCCTCTCTCCTTTCCCCCCCCCCCCTTTTTTCCCCCCTCTTTTCCCTTCTCTTCCTCCCTTTTTCCCCCTTCTGTTGCTTACCTCCCCTCTTTCCCTTCCTCCCCCATTATGTTCTGTGTGCAACCATCACTGACCTAATACCTATTCTATATACTTATAGTAGTTTACCATTACTGCCTTCCCTGGCTGTGATAATCTTATGGCCGCTGTGGCCGTTTCGTATATTCAATGGCCTTTTAATGAAATTATAATCTCACTCTTTAGCCATACTACTGAAATGATAATTTTATTTAGTAGCCCGCACTCATGGTAAATTTTGCTTTTATTCTCCTCACTTCATGTTCACTTATGTTTTTCACTTTTTATTCCAGTACCCTTGGAGATCCCTCCTGATGTCCTGCTCATTACCATATTTTTGTATACGAGACGATTTCCCTGATGTATATTTAGATGATACCCCCAGTATAAACATGACCCAGATGTGTGGGATGGACAGCGCTCCTCCTGACTGTGTGATACGCCGCGCTGCCTATTTTGCTGGTATTGAGGCCGCGCATGCGCAGTATGCCCAGCAGTTTAGTCTTCTTCGATGGACCAGGGCGTCATGGTCTCCTAGCAGCACGGCACCATGCAAACGGAGAACGCTCTCTTCCCCCACAGTGGCAATCTGGTGGTACTGCATGCATATCCTTGATTATTCTGAACTGAGCAGCTGTATTGATGACAGCCATAGTGCGACTTCAGCAACAATTGGGACTGATCATGGGACTGTGTGCAAGACCAATCAGCTATCCTGGTTGAGTCATCTAGGTGTGGGGGTATATAAGGGATCCACTGGCCATTAGTCTAAAGCACCACCCTGGGGAAGGTCCTACGAGGACCGAAACATTGGACATGTTTGTGCTGTGTTTTACTTGCAATACAAGTTTTCTTACTTACCTTTGAGTGCTGTCCTGTGTCCGCTCCTGCTGGGGTGGATTGCTTTTTTTCTGTCTATTGGTATAGGATATGCACCGCAAATTTTCTTGGTATTTGGAGTGCCAGCTGCCCTGTCTATTATATATACACCTATATATATATATGACATATAATATATATATATATATATATATATATATATATATGCTAAGAGAAAGAACGGACCCCACATCCACAAGACAAAATAGAGGTAACTAAATACCGACTACAATGAATACTTAATAGTAAGTCAGTGGTGCTACAAGGGCAAAAATAATATGGTAGGAGAGAAAGAAGGAGCACAGAGTAATAGCACTCTAGTATACCGATTGAATATACACATACAAAATTTATTTATTTAACTATCACAGAACAAAAAATATTTAAAAGAAAGCATAGAATAATTAAAATCAGGCATAGATCACCTGTAAGTAAAGCATAGCAATTATCCTCTAACATGCAAATCTAAATGAACATAGTATCTCAGGTGAAAGAGTATGTACCCTTGAGTGTATCAAACAAGGGGAGGCTTAGTACTGCAGATAAGGGCTAAAATATGGAGAAAAAAGCTCTGACCAAGTAAACAAATTCGAACACCCAATACACAATTCACGGGAGTCATAAACAATAATCCCTAGAAGGTAAAGCACAAATGTGCAGAAATAAGAGCAATGGGTGAAAAACTTGGAAAGGCACACTACAAAGAACTGTATACGCTAAATCACATATCACCTAAGCGTCAAGCTACGTAGTGTCATAGAGAAAGCATGGAGCAAATGCTCAAAACATAATTATGTGTCCCTAGGGGGGGACAAACCAGGGGATCCTGCCTATAGCACCCACTCATATGCGTTTCAGCCAGAGGCCTTCAACTGGGAGTGGTTGGGTAGGCAGGATAATGTGCAGACTTATAAAGGATTATAATTATGCCCAAAAACGTCACACCTGGTGAAGTTTCAACAAGAATGCAATTAATCTAAATGGCTTACAGGAGTGTGCATAGCAGACCTACCCACTGCGCATGTCTCCAAAAACGTCATTAGCAGGAGCCCAGCAAAGCAGAACTGAATGATGCTTGCCATTCATAAGAGTTAAACTGGCAGCTGTGATTCCTCACATGGCACAGTGCGCATGCGTGTGACGTCATCAGGAGGCACCAGATACATTAATGCATACCTCTCCTCCTACTGCTGCTCCGAAAGGGGGATGGAACCAAAATAGCTACCCACTGCGCATGTGTGTGTGTGACGTCATAGAGAGGCACTGTATGATACTTGCCATTTAACTGGCAGCTGTGATTCCTCACATGGCACAGTGTGCATGCATGTGACGTCATCGGGAGGCACCAGATACATTAATGCAAACCTGTCCTCCTACTGCTGCTCCGATAGGGAGATGGAACCAAGATAGCTACACACTGCGCATGCGTGTAGCATCATAGAAAGGCACCCGATATTTCAACACATGTCTCTCCTTTTTGCTACTACTCCCACAAGAAGGTGGGACCGAGGTAGTCACAAAGTGCGCATGTATGTGCAGATAGAAACAATCTACGAACAGAGAGACTCCCGCATGCACAAAGCTCCTACCCGCGCATGCGCTGTGCGCCAAGTTTAGAAAAAAGCCTTCTATTAAAGGCACAGTAGCATAAATCACTAAACTCCTTCGGGGAGCCAACACAATGAGTCAGAGTCACTCAAGAAGTACTGCATATACATAACTACTGGCTTAAAATGAAATAACAGTTACAGCAAAGTACCTAAAGAGATTAAGCTCTACTAAATATAGAGAAAGTCAATAGATAATTATTTAGTTCATTTCTAAGAGAGGCCATAGCGATGCAAAAATTAGTGCACAAATCTATGTCAATGGAAACAGTATACAGTTCAAAACACATAAGTACGTAAGAGAAAAGGATGCAGCAGCAGGTATTATACATACATTCATAATAAAGAAATACAATTGTATCTCTTGTGATGTCATAATGTATTGTAAGGAAAGTTAAAGGCCATATCAATGAGCAAATAATTCACTCAAAAACAGTAGGAGACTTCCCATAGAGAGAACCTTAGTATGTTAAATACTTAGATAGGCATTATATATTTTGAGGAATATATAATTGGGAACACTTAAGGGCACACAGACCCAGGATCTTAAAAAAGGTTTCCAATATAGGAGAGCATCGCAAATGTATATTCTTTTGATTGCACAAATAGATTTTCTCAGAGACAAACAGGAAGATAGTGATGCTAATCAGTCCAGAACCCATATGGAAATACACAAACCCAGGATCTTACAAAAATAGACATAGATAGACGTCTCAAATGTGTAAGCAAAATCCTTCCATGAAGAGAAATGTCTCAAAAAGTATTTGGAAGATAGTAGTGTTGAAAAATCCAAAGTCAATGTAAAGATGTATAGACCCTTAATCAGTCTTCAAACGCAACATCCAGCAGATTATGATGTATAGTTGTGTCGTTCCAAGAAGTAGTCTCTCTCAGAGGACATCAAAAGGATAGAGATGTTAATTAATCCAAAGTCAGTATGGAGACGTGCAAACCCAGGATCCTACAGGTAGATAAGAAAAGTAGAGGAATGCTAGATGGAAAAAAACACAGACCTTTGGCACTCTAACTCTCCTGTGAACTCCTCGTGGTATAGCTGAGCTCTGCAACAACACAAACAGACCATCATCACGGCCGTGCGTCGCTGCGTGATGACGTCACCTATGCGTTTCGTGTCACATGACACTTCATCAGGGATTGGTCATGGACTCTCATTGTGGCATTGAAATACCTCCTATGATTATTACATCCACCAATGAGAGACCCTGTCATATTATAGCAATTCAACCCTCCAATCAGGACCAACTAAACATACTTGCATACGATATATGCTAATTGAAACAAACGAAAACAATGAACATGGAAACATACCAATAGAATTTGTTCTGGGCAATAAACGCACAGAATCAAATGTAATACATTCTTTATCTTA
>WSYH01014864.1:0-14954 GCA_036426205.1 Ascaphus truei
ATGTAGCCAGGTCCCCCTTGCCGTACTCACCCCCCTCCTTCTGGTGCGCGAGCCGCGCGGTGCTTAGAGTTGCGGCCGGTTGCCAGGGACGCGATCGGGCCGTCGTTAAGGCCGCGATCGCGTTGCTGGAGTGCTTGGCGGTTCGCGGAGCAGGGCGCCGCCATTGAGAGATGCATTGCGCATGCGCAGGGCGTAGGAGCGCCGGGAGGACTCCAGGGAGTTCGCGCATGTGCAGTGAAGAGCCCGCGAAGCCTGGCCAATGAGAAGAGGGCTCTTGAAGAGGACTACAAGTCCCATGAGCCCCAGCAGTGCCCCACGTGACGCCAGGGAGCCAATAGGGCTGAAGAATCTCCCTGGAGAGGAGATTGATACATTTCGCGGGCAGAGAGCACGCTGGCAGTTGGTGACTGGAGCAGCTCGGGGAAGGAGGTAGGGTGCAGGAGTCAGTGACTCTCTGCACTAGGCCAGCAATCCCCTAGGCCCCAGATAGCCCTGAGTCATCCTAGCTGAGTATTGTAGGGACAGGCCCTAGGTTAGGGATCCTGCCCCATTATCTATTTGCTAGTAGTTACCAAGAACATTGATTGGTTGCTGGGAGAAAGTTGGACTGTTTCCAGAAGGGGATCGCCCCTGTTGGATCCTCCAGTAGTGGATCCGGGTATCGTGCCAGAGATCGCCTGGATCCTTTGAGAAGTTCGCTGCAGGTCCGAGCACTGGAGTGCTCGGCAGGTAATCCATATCCCCACGTGCACCAACAAGGCCTATCACCAGACATAAGTTGGCTGAGCGAGTCAACACACACATGGTAAGGATTTGGTGCGAACAGGGCGAGAAACTGGGTGGGGTGTTTCGTTACTGGACAGGGGTGGGGGATCACTGAGGAAGGTTTGTTAGCGGCCGCCGACGCGCACCTAGAGGTTTTAGGGCGTCCGACGTGACGCAGGCAGTGTGGGCACCCGCCGTTGGTGCAGATAGCGCAGCGCTGCGGACGCAGTTAAGTGTTCCTCTAGAAGGGACAAAGGTTAGATAAGATGTGTGTATATGTCGTTTGTAGGGAGAAGTAAAGTCACTAGTTATAGATATCCAATAGTCACTGTGTTTGAGTTTGATGTCTGCGAGGAACACTCCACCTTATGGTGGGAGCCATCGCAGTGGAGGCGCCGCATCATGGTAAGGAGACCCTAGTGTTAATTGCCAAGTTCCCGGGGGGAAAGCTCGCGCCCCTCTGCGAGGCCAACAGGGTAATGCACACGCCCTTTGGTCAACATTGTTATGTTCCATTGCACCCCACACTTAAGCTCGGCGATTGGAGGGGGGGGGGGAAAACCCGACATTGGCAGGCGTTGTGAGATTCGGCCTCCTTTGGGGTGCCCGTGTTCCTGTTATGTAAGTCCAATTCAACCACCAAATCAGTCCGTGCCGTCAAAAGGAAGGTCCAGAATGGGCCTACTAGCGCGATGTGTGTCCCCAAGGCGCGTGGTGCCGTGGCAGGGAGTTCCCACCGACACGGGACTGTACATCGTACGACCCAAGTGCGGACTGCCGAGGACTAGCCAACTGCCGGCTGTATAGGACTTAAAATAGAGGTAGTGGCCGGAGAACCACCTACCCTTATGGCACACCAAAGGACATATGTCCGAGACTGTCCCGCAGATATTAACCTACTCCGCCGACCCTCTACAGAGGGACTGTATCATGATCTATCATGACACCCAGGCTTTGATGACGCGGCTCACGCACCCCAAATCGGACCTAGCGCGACGCCACTGGGACGCCAGTACTCCTCAATGGACTGGCCCCCCAAGCGCTCACTCACCAACAGAGCTGGTATCGGGGGCAAACAAGCAGTGGGCAGAGAAGCCCACCCACCTCACCTCCTCCTGATTGATTAGGACAGTCGGTTGGAGGGCCTTCAAACATGCATTTAGTGTAGAGTGGGACATGGCTGGTGGCGGAACTTTTTGAAATATGATCGCCACAACTAGAGAAGCTGTCACACATTCGACGACGCCAAGCACCTACCTGGAACTAAAGCTTATGTATGGGATTTCGTGCCGACTCCAGGGGAGAGAAGGATCGACGGCATGGAAGGGAATATACCGTCCCCGCATAGCGGCAGTGGTCATGTCTTGAAGCCAGCCAAAAGACAAATGCTGGTCGATGCCTGCCGAGCGCTCCCAGCCGCCGGTTTGTACGGACTCACCGAAGCATGGAGGAGAGTTATGCCCGCAGCACTAGTAGAAATGCTGATCCAGTCCTTGCTCACGAAGAAAGACGACGAGGATGAAATTAATGGGCCTCAGTTCAAGCTATTCGCTCAAAAGGAAGGACAGGATTTATGCGGCCTTCGTTGCGAATCTACAAGCTATCCGGGGGCTTCTGGACAAACATATCATTTCCGAGGCGAGGCCAGCTCGCTTACCGACCTCAAACAGTTACGCAGGGATCGTCCGGATCACAACATAGCCTATAATGTGGCGGGCGGCCAGCCGACCGCATGTGTTGTAATACCCCACAGTACGGAGAATTAATGCGGAGACATCCGGAGGACAGAAGTGCAGCGACATTTCCATGAATCCATAAGAAACCCCAAAGTACTCGAATGTGGTGACCCCGCGGGGTTCTCCGCTGACATCAAGAAGGGTAAGAAAAATTTCTGCCCCAGAGCCAAGAAGGGACTCACAGCGCCGCCAGGGAAAGTTCGTGCCCCTGAAGGTCATCCTCGGGGTCCAAGGGCGTCTGGGGGGGTCCGAGCGTCGCGAGGAAGTAGTTGGCTGACCAAACTGCGGGGAAAAAGGGACCACTCTATACAACTGGCCGGAGGGGGGAGGACTCTACCAGAAGAAAAACCCCCGACAGAAGACACCAGCTCGGTCGATGGTATGCCTAGTACAAAACATGCGAGGTCAGGACCAGAAAACCCAAGTCGGAAGCCAACGATATGCCCCTGCGAAAGCCGCCCCGGGGATGATGCCTCCACCCGGGACGCTATACGTCAAGAGGTCCGAAGGTTACTAGTCCGAGTGCTTACTGAAGGGATCTATACGGCAGGCAACTGGACACGGGATCCAGTGGACTATCATAACCGGCGCGTGCTCGACCGAGCACACCTAGACACTGCCCTTGAGAATGTCCGATCATGTAAAGTTGGGGGGCTGCAGCAATGAAGACCTACCCTATCGAGGGGATGTAAAGGTGAGGAAATAGAACTACCCCAGCGAACACGGCAAGAGACACCCCAGGCGTTTGTAGCGGCCTCTCGGTATGTCCGGAGCCCCAAGACTCAGTACAAGTACCAGACATCTTGGGCTACCAACGCTGACATAGTAACAAGCGGTGATTCGAGCGTATCGAAAGAGAATAACGACGGGCGCTAGCCACCTCTCTCTATGATCCGGTACTACGAGAGAGTGCACAAAAGGGTGTATTGCCCTTGGAACGCCAACAGGGATCTTACTGCAGCGACGCGGATCACGACCATATTACAGGGGGTATACAAAAGATTGCAGTCTGTGGTGTTGTTATCCCCAGAACGAGATCGAGACGGAGCAAGTTGTTCCCCTGGAGAGTTACGCCTGAAGAGGCAAGAGTTCAGAGAGTGTATAGTAGTACTACGAAGTGAGGGAGTGGACGGGCTAAGATCCTTCGACGAACACTTGTAGTTAGTGCAGGAATCTCTCCCCCTTCCGATGGCATTTCCATGCCGACCAGAATTAGGGTGATTCGATATTCCCAGTCAGCCCGTATGAAACCACGCCTCAGGTGAAGGACGGCGGTCGCGGGGAGGGGGAATGCGTTAGTAGATCTGGATTCACTTCTTCCGTGTTGAGTCGGCGCTGTCCAGAAAGTGGAAAAGAACGGATGATCAAGCCCAGTGCTCCAACGCGAAATGTGTTCTACAGAGTGACGATGGATGTGGGGTTGCAGGCGTGATGGATGCAAAAATACCATTCAACCGTTTGCAGCGCCATCCCTATTATGAGCGAGCCACTCCCGTTCCGGGAACGCTCGCGTAGCATCTGCCCGCGTGAGTGGACGATGTGAGAAAGGCCATACCAGACATTGGAGATTAGCGGGGATGTGACGGAGTCCGCGGGAACCCTATGCGTCCCCATTAGTGTGGTAGTGCGGAAAACAAAGAAAGGGTCCGTGCGACTGCTGTGTGTCGACTACTCGAACCGCTGACAATCATACGATACCAGATCAGTAATAAAACCTTTTCAACGCATTGAAGAGATACCGCAGCGCTGCTGACTGGAAGACAATGGTTTTGGAGCGTTGCCGACTACGATCTGTGTACTCTCAGTGCCCCAGATGCGGAAGCCAGGAGAAAACCAAGCTTCTCAGTCTGCAATGGATTCGACCAATTCAACGTTATGTAACAAGTCATGTGTGGGCCGCCCTTGCTACATTCCAAAGGGCTTGATGGAGAAAACTATTGAGAGACCTGAGCCGAGGGAGTGTCATGTATAACCGGCGACATCATGTCTTCGGAGAAACTCTAGAAGAGCGACGAAGAGGGTTATTAAAGTAATCGACGTTGGGGATAGATGAGAAGGGCTGAATTGTCCCTTAGACAAGTTGCCGGTTTTCCATACTTCAGTGACCTCAGTGGGAACAGCGTGGTTCCGCCAAAAGGGATCGCTCACCGACCACGGAAAGGGAGAAAGCAGTTGTGAACTGGCTCGTCCCGAGAATGTCACGGAGCTGCGGATACTTCCTGGATTCTGCGGGTTTACTACCGTCGGATTCGTGTATGGAAGGAATCCTTAGTAAGGCAAAAATCCCTGAACAATCTGTTAAAAATACCCCGAGAAACCGGGAGAAAAGACTGTTCTGCTCGCGAAAAAAACCGCATTTGGGCGATAAATGGACGTCTGAGTGCGACAGGCCTTCTCGAAAAATGAAGAAAAATGTCTTACGAAGCAAAAGGGGCTTGGATGCTGATCCTGAACAGCCCTACGCTTCGCATAGGATGCCAGCCCTCAAATGGACGGGCGCCGTTCTGCACCGAAGCACCCGGGGCCTTCGGCTGTCAGCCTACATGTCGCAGTCTGACCCCCAGGTGAACAGCGGTACCCTTTCCACAAGTTGGGAGTGTTTGGTCTCCAAAGGGGCTATACGAGAAGCCACGATTTCCTGTACGGTAACAATCCCTCACAGATGCAACACTTTCGGCCAAATGGAGCAGCCAGACACAGCTGGTGGCCGCCCTAAGCAACTACAAGTTTCCCATGAAGTAGAAGCCGGGGGACCGGATATAGGGGCGACGCTTATCCCAGACGATCCGGGCTAAGTGTATTCCGGACGATGAGGAATGGGGAGGGAACTCCAGGAACCCAGGGAGTACGAGCTACAGTACGAGCTAGTGTAGCATGGCGCCATCTCCATGAGCCGAGGGGCTTCCGAATTACGGGTGGGACCGACTCAGTGTGAGCCAGTCGCAGGATGCAGGCCGCCTACTGCGATTACCAAAAGGCTACTGAAACATCACGCATGTACAGCTGGTTTCGGTGGAAGTGTATCTGGTAGACTATAAAGACAGAGATCTGTTGTCATATCATATCCGACAAGCGTCCTTGCCGACAAGGAATTCAACCTTCTGTAATGGGGTCACCCAATGACCTAGTGGCACTTGTTCATGCGGAGAATGGGACACATTACGAATGACAATGGTTCTCATAGCGGTTGGTACAATACCAGCAATAACATCGCATAGGCGCCTCAACTAGTTTTCCTAGAATAATTTACAATACACTCTGGTGTAATGAGGTCCCTACATGATTGATCATGGATATCTGGGGATAGTAGAAGACCTTTGGGTGTGTCGTAGATCCTGGTTTTTGCGCCCCAATCTGAGAGAGGCCGTTGAAACGGGACACTGTCGCCGTTGATTACCAGGTAGTAGTACCGCAAGACCCTGCCTACATCGAGCAGCTCCCCACTGGGCCACCTAAAAAGTTCTGTACCATGGGACACTGAGTGTATGGACTTTCTGTGCATTGAGCGCGAATAGCCGGGGAATATGAAACGTGTGGTCATACATTACACGGACTCATGTACACCCGTTATGCCCAGCCTTCCCCACCGACGATCGAAAGCAATCCCGTTGCCATAAACTATTCCATAGGAAAAAGTATTTTCATGCACTACAAGGTCTTCCCAAACCGCCTGTCATTTCCGATCAACGGGCGGGGGACTTTGAGAGCACATTGATCAGAGAAACTGCTCAAAAGCTTGTTGCTTTATGAACATGTGCAAAATACGAACACTCCACGTATTTCCATCTCACCTAAGGTGATTGCACATGCGAACGGATCAATCGAACTATGGACATGCCGAAAACTTTATGGCGCGCTTTCTACTGGAATTGGAGGTCGACATGTAGAGGGCTTCCTAGTGCATGCGTATACTAATTGCACCCAGACCACGAGTCAACGGATTCTCCCGCATTTTTCCTCATGTTTGGTGCGGGAGGCCAGACTGTCCAGTGGTATGGGTGTTAGGTTCTCGACTGATGGGATACAATAATGCTACTCCATTCAAATACGTACAAAAGACTAAAGACATTTACAGAAGGCCTATCTAACAAGCTGAAACGTCCACCAGCTAAGTGAATGAGGAACAACGGCATATGATATAAGGTACAATACGGGAACTTCGTCCTGGGATGACTGTGATTGCTTCGCAATCTCGGCAGTCCCGGGAAAACCTAAAGTGGCCGACCGATGGAGAGACGGAGTGTATTGAAATTGAATTCCCAGATTGCTGCCTCCCACGGCTCTAATCGGCATCAAAGACACGGACGCGGTGCCGGTGTAAGAGGACGGCACCCAGCAATACATCTTCTCCCATTCCACCAAGTGGAAGATGCAGAGGAACAGAGATACTGGCCCACCATCCGCTCAACGGTGAGCCCGACTTATCAGAGCAGGAGTTCAAAGAGACTGTCAAGTAACGAGACCTCACTCATTGAAACCCTGAAGACTATGGAAGGACCCTCTCAAAGGGAACGCTCCTCCGAAGTGGGCTTCGCTGGAGGGCTACGGGTAAAGGGCCCCGTAGGCCAACTCCTACTAGGTGGGCACCAACAAGGCCAGCTTTGGATCCACGAGAGCCCCGAGCTGTGGCACTAACAGAAGCACTGTGCAGAAGACATTTTCCCCTCACGGAAGAAGCGAGCTTGCTCAGGACGTGTGGTATCCACTCCCCGCCCGTACGGCAGTAGAGAAAGAAAAGTTACGAAGAACAGCTTCAGTAGGAGCCCAAGAGTCCAGGTACGCCACTCAATCGGGTTACCTATGATCAGTTGGGGACACCCCATTATGAGCTTCAGCAGTGGGCTCGCAGCAAAGTACAGTCAGGTATTGTGATGTTCAGTAAAGTACAATCTGATTTAGAGCTGATAATATGTGAATGCCCGTTGTGTTGTTAAATTTTCATGATATAGTAATGTTATGCATTTCATAATACTATTTGATACTAGTTATGATTGCATGGTGTCCCAGCGGAGGAGTGTGGGGTTTTAACCAGGGGAGGATGTGTGTAGCCGAGTCCCACCTTGCCGTACTCACAAATTCCACATCCCCTCCTCTGGTGCGCGAGAAGCCGCCGGTGCTTGAGTTTGCGGCGGTTGTAGCCAGGGAAGCGATCGGGCATGATCGATTTAAGGCCCGCGCATCGCGTTGGGCTGGAGGTTTGGCGGGTCGCGCGGGCGCGCCCGCCATTAGAATTGGAGCTAGCATTGCGCATAGCGCAAAGGGGTAGGAGCGCTCGGAGGACTCCAGGTAGCGTCGCGCAGTGCAGTGCAAAGAGCCCGCGAAGCCTGGGCCAAGTGCAAGAGGGCCTTGAAGAGGACTACAAGCCCATGAGCCAGCAGTGGTCCACGTGACGCCACGGGGGAAAACAAGAAGTCGAGAGGGTGCCAAGCGGTGGGGGGGACCAGATAGGGGGGTCCTAAATGAGTACAGTAAGGGGACTCAAGTGGCGCAAGAAGGAGACATGTAGAAGGAAGCAAAGTGGCTGAAGTAAACATCTCCCTGGTAGAGGAGTGATACATTCGCGGTCAGAGAGCAACGCCTGGCGTGTGGTGACTGAGCAGTCGTCGGGAAGGGTAGGGTGCAGGACGTCAGTGACTCTTGCACTAGGCCAGCAACCCCGTAGAGCCCCAGATAGCCCTGTCAGCTCTCAGTGATGTATTGTAGGGCTGACAGGCCCATGGTTAGGGATATCCTACCCCATTATCTATTTTGTAGTGACCCTAACTAACATTGATGGTTGCGTGGGATGAGCGTGTGGACTGGTTCCAGAAGGGGATTCGCCACTGTGTGATCTCCCAGTAGTGGATCGGGTATCGTGCCGACGCATCGCCTGGATCCTCTTGAGAAGTTCGAGTGAAGGTTCCGAGCACTGGAGTGCTCGGCAGGAAATCCAATCACCCAGCGCACCAACAAGGCCTATCACCAGACATAGTGGCTGCGCAGTCACGCACACACATTGGTATAGGATTTGGGAGTGCGAGACATTGGGTTGGGTGTACTGGACACAGGGTGGGATCACTCTGAGGAGGTGTTAGCGTCCGCCGCGACACCTAGAGGTTAGCGTCCGCCGTGACGCATGAAGTGTGGGCACCCACCGTGGTGCAGATTAGCGCAAGCGTCCTGCGTGACGCAGTAAGTGTCTCCTCTAGAGAGGGACACAGGTTATATAAGATGTTGCTGTTATATGTCGTTTGAGGGAGAAGTAAAGTCACTAGTTATTATATATCACTGTGTGTGACTATTGACTGTCCTGCGAGGAACCACTCCCCTATGGTGGGAGCCATCGCAGGTGGAGGCGCTGCATCATTGTAAGTGAGTACCCCTAGTGTAATTGCCCCAGGTTCCCCGTGGCGGAAGCTCGGCCCTCCTGCGAGCCAACAGGTAATGCACCACACCTATGGTAACATTGTATGTTCCCTTGCACCCCACACTATATCTGCGATTGGGGGGGGGGGGGAACCCGTTACATATATATATATATATATATATATATATACATAACATACAATACAATACCAATGTATTACTGACAGGTCGGGGTAATGGCAGAATTAACCTTTATGAACAGCAACCATATCTCCCCCAACCGTCACAATGGTAAAAGGTGTTTAAAAGCTTGGTCTCCCGTGATGGGCCTCTTGGAAATCTGGCCTAGTGCAGAGGGTCACAGACACCTGCACACATACCTCATACCCCTATTTTGTCCCAGCACCGACTGACTCTCCTTACCCAGCGCGCAAAATGTATCTCTCTCCTGCAGGAGATCCGGCCGTGCGATTGGCTCCCTGGCATCAGGTGGTATACTGCCCCTAAGCACTATGGAGCTTGTAGTCCCCGCGCAGCCTTCACTACATTTCCGCCGCGTGCGCCAACTGCATTGCGCATCTGCAACCCTGCAATGGCCACCACACACCTTCTGCGCATACGCGACCCTCTGCACGTGCGCCCGCACAACCTAACATGGCGGCACTCTGCAGAGGGAGCCGCCACTCACAACAGCCCTTGCAGCAGCAAAAGAAAAGGGGGGGGGGAATGGAAAACCGGGGGATAGGAGGGGACCTGGATACATCCTCCCCCTGTTGGAAAATCCAACGTCCCCCCTGGGAACAGCGTCACAGACATAATTATATAATAAAAATGCAGAGCATGATATATATACAACTTATCCCACACGTTAAACGATATTGTTAAGTTCCGTGAACATATTGATTACGGAGGCCAGCGTAGCTTTAGCTGGTGACTGAGACTCATAGTGGGGTGCCCCTAGTTGATCATATGCCACTCTAGTGGGTGGGCGCCTCACTCTTTGACTCCGATGGGTCTCGGTGGCTTCATCGTAAGAAAGGCGTTCTGGGGCCCCGTCTCTCCTGCGAGAGGTGGATTGGATGGAACAAAGTCTCTATTGGGCACAAAGCTGGGACTGCTGGGGTTGAGAGTGGGACTTGCTGAAGCCGCTGGTGAGAGTTCTTGAGGTTCAGGCCCATTACCCCGGTGCTCCTTCGGGAGGTGCCCACCAGTCTCTGGTGGGGTCGGTGGAGGTTCCTTCCAAAGGATCTTGATCGCTTTCGGTCATGGAAACGGGATTCTCTGCAGACTCTTCGGGCTCAGAGTTGGTTGCTACAGTCTCTGGTTCTTAGCCACACTCGCCCGCTTGTGGAATGGGTATCAAATGGTTTCGATGCCAAACCTTTACCCTGCCTGCAGTGTCACGTATGCGATACACAGGGAGGCCCGGCATCTGGGACTCTACTTCAAAGTGTCCTTCTCTCAATCGATCAGCCAGCTTGTCGGGGATCCCTAAATTGCACAGGGGGATGGCGTCTCCGGGTCGGAGCTCCCGATAACGGACTTTATGATCATACCACTGCTTGTTATTGGCGTTTAGCTGGGCCGAAGCCTTTTCTGCTAGCTGGTATGCACGGTGCAAGCTGTCTTGGAGTCGCCTCACATAGCGGTAGTGAGCCACATTGGTTACCCCATCGGTAGATACCCGTAGGCGAATGTCTACAGGCAGTCTCACCGGCCAAACATCATGAAGTATGGTGTATACCCCGTAGATTCGTGCCGGGTGTAATTGTATGCATGCACCATTGCTTCAACATGCTTGCTCCATTCTCCCTTGGAGCCGCTTAATGTGCCTAACATGTCCAACAATGTCCGATTTTATCTTTGGGAAGAGCATCTCCCTCAGGGTGATAAGGAGTAGTCCTGGATTTCTGAATATTCAGCAGTTTGAGCAGTTCTTTGATAAGTTTACTTACCTGATCCGAGTGCATCTGGTTCAGTAGACCATAGTGCACAAAATATTTTTCCCACAGTACTCTGGCCACTATGAAAGCCTACTGGTCTTTCGTCGGAAATGCTCGAGTGTAGCGGGTGTAGTGATCGGTCACTACCAGCACATTACCGATGCCTCTAGAATCGGGTTCTATACACAAGAAGTCCATGCAGAGTTAGTCCATTGGCCCAGAGATTTTGAGATGGCCCATTGGGCCAGCACGGGTGGGTAGTGTTTTTCTTCGAATACACGCTAGGCACTTCCTGCAGTGTCTTTCTACAGACTCTCAAATTTTTGGCCAGAAGAATCGGTCTCGAATTAATCTGAAAGTCTTATCTATCCCCAGGTGTCCATGATCATCATGCAGAGATCGTAGGACATGGTACTGCATGCTCCTGGGCAGAACCAGCTGTCGTCGGTTCGGGTGATTGTGATAGAGCGTGGCCCCTTGTATAGGGTCGTCCCCTATCTCAAATTTATCCCATTCTCTCATGAGGACTGCAACCGTGTCAGCGGGGGCTCGTTTCACCAAGGATGGGTTATTCTGATGTATAGCGACACGGACAGCGTTAGCTACGGGATCACATATCTGCGCCTGCCCTATCTCCTTCCATGTCAACAGAGGGTTTGGAAGGATCTCCAGACCGTCTGGTGGCAATAAGCGGCGGGAAGAGCTTGTAGTCGGCATCCTAAGGAATCAGCTAGTCACAGCTCAGAGAACGCGACATTATCTTCCACAATGGCGGCGGTGGCACACATCGCTCTCATCCCCGGTCCCTGAATTTCTTCCCAGGGACCATCATCTGGTGTCATACTCAGTCCAGGTCTCCTAGATGGGGCGTCAGCGCCTATGTTCATGGGTCCTGGTTTGTATTTTAAAGTGAACTGATAATTGGATAAGGCGACCTGTGGCCGGTGGCATCCAGTTTGGCGGACGTTAGGATGTATGTCAACGGGTAATTGTCCGCTCTTACTTCAAAGGAGACCCCATACAAATAGTCGTGGAGTTTTTCAACTACGGCCCATTTAAGAGCGAGAAACTCTAGTTTGTGAACTCGGTGTTAAGCTTCGTGTCGTGGAACAAGTAAGCCCATTTCTGCTCTCTCTAATCAACCCCCCCCCCCCCCGCACCTTCTTTCCAGCTTCTGCTTGTCAGCTCCTTAAGTTCAGCTGCAGGCATTTGTTCCACACACACACAGTGCCTGTGTGATGTATCAATATGCTGCCCTTTCTGCCTCTGAGCATGTAACCAGTGAGTTGCTACAGCAACCTCTGAGATTCTCAGAATGGGCTATTCCGCCCTCCCCTCTGTCTTTGTTCACAGATAGTCTGTCCCAAGACTATTCCCTTTACCCACATTCCCCCTCACTTCCTTTTCCACTTTGGAGACCGTGAGTACAGCACCCATCTCTGTTCCAACCCCATGGCAAGGCCAATTCTTTTCACCTGCCCTTGATTACGAAGCACCTATAGAGAAACACTCTCACAACACCATTACATCCACAAGTGCCTGTATATACTGCTCCTTTCCTAATAAAGTGAAGAAAATATAACAGGACTTGGTGTGCTTTGGAAAAGGGGCTGAGTTTAAGCTATCTGGGTTCATTCATACCCTAGACATGACCCTGGGTCCAGAATAGTGAAAAGGAGACCGTGTGTCTTGGGGACACACATAGGAACTGCCACTCACAACCCTTATGCTATACAGAATAGTCTCTGCACCCCAGACAGAGCAGCAGACTTTATACCAAAGAGCACAGACTTTCTACAGCAAAAGTCTTACAAACAGCAAGCAGTTTACACTGCACGCTTACACTGCACACAGCCTGCAGCAGCTCTAAACAGCAAGCAGCTTTACACAACTTCTGCAGCAGTACAAGCAGGCAGCTTACACTGCACACAGTCAAGCAGTCTTTACACAAGGCAGCAGCACTGCAATCAGACAAGTGCACTATACACAGAACTTTGATTGCTCTTTTCTGTCTTTGAGTCCACCCTCTGCACATTAACCTTGATTGGGAGTTAAAACATTTCCTTCAGGGTTAGTGGTTTGGGGAGTCTCGGGAGTGTGTATCGGTACATCACATTCATCCGTTACATATTATCATTGTTTTCAACACGCTCGGCTGTCTTAGCATTGTTTGTTCATTGTGTTATTTGTCTCCGTTGATATGTGCGTTCTTTACAAAAACAAAATCAATTTTCATATTTGTTTATTTATTATGTTGCAATATATGTCAGTTCATTATTAAGTGACTATATTGTTCGTCATTACATTATTGTACTTCTTCAGAGGAATATAACTACATATCTGTATATTTATCTGTATGAGTTTGTAGTATAGATGCTTCGCGTTACTTTCTTTGTTTTTAATATTCTTATTATGTTTTGTTCATTTGCATGTGTGTGTGTTAATTTGTTTTCTGTCAAAGCACAGACTATCTCGCATAGAGCAATCTTGATTCCATCCCTGGCTTTTCAGCATGATTAAGCTGATTGCCTACCACTGAGTCTTATTATTATCTGACCAATAAGGGGAAGGGCTCGCCTACTTAAGATGCCTGCCTGTTGAGAGAATTTTACTCTTTGATAAAGTCCCACGTCGGGACGAAACGCGTCAGAGGTTCTCTCTGTAATGTGCAGCATCTCGATCCAATAAAGCTGATTTTAACCACTCTTGGCTGAGTTCCATTATGCAGTGACCGCCATCATCTTTCTTTTACTATTCGCTATACCTGGCTGGAGCACGCTGGCATCTTGCTGCACAGGGAGCCGTGTATCCCTCCCAGCGTGGGCTTCTGGTGCCGCCCCTTGGAGCGTGAGGAGCGCCGGAGCGCACAGCTTGCTGGGACCTGTCCGGAGAAGCAGCTACATACCTGAGACGACACCAAACACCTCGTGGAGTGTTCGTTGAGTGGGGACAGGACGGGCAGTGAAGACACCGGGTCGGGTAAGGGCAGCAGGCTGTAGACTGCCGTGAGTTCATGAGGGAGGCATCCATGGTTGCTTCTCCTCTTGCCTCTATCTAGTCCCTGCATACTAGCCCCCCACCCAGGTTCAGTCTGCAATTCACCCTCCTTATAACTTTATTTATTTAGTTGTTTTTTCTGTAGCAACATTGCCAAATTTGTCTACATATATGTCAGAGGTTGCAAAAATACAAACAGTCATATACATTTTTTTTTTTTTAGAGCATAGGACACGGGGTTCATTCTCCTTTTCTTTTTCACCACCCTCTGCACAGCCTGACAGTGAGGGATTACCATCCCACCTAACCCTACGCACGTCCCCACGTCCAGCGCCACCAAGGGCCACGCCATCGGACACCCGCCAGGACACGGGTCAGAGCCACCGGACACCTGTGAGTACAGCTACCCCCACGCTGAACGGTGCAGGACACCGCGCGGCATCATCTGAGACAGTCGCCCATCGCTGACGCAGGTAACAGACCGCACGCCACACGCACTGGCTAAAGGCCTACACACACCTGCAGCATGGCAGAACTCAGAGCTTCACCAGATATCACGCAGGAAAGCGATCACTCAGACACAGAGACCGCTGCGCAAGTGCAATAGGCGCGGGCAGGCGCAAGGCCCAAACGGATAGTCACACTCACACAAAAGGCCCGCGAAAAATATGAAGCTGACATTGAAGCGCACTGCGAAAAGTTAGAGAAGGCCTGGGAGGACACTGATCGTGAAATATGTAACGTTGCAAGTACTAGCGATCAGGAGAAACAGATTAGGCAAGCGATAGCACAATTGAGGTCAAGTCACAAACGTTACCAAATGCTGTCACAAACATAGACGGTTTTGCGTCTCTTGTTTGCGTATCAACCCCGTTCCTGGGAATTGATGCCTAGGGACAGTATACAAACAGTAAACAAAGTGCTGGAGTCTGTGATTATAAGTAATGCCTGTGTATTGTACTACCATAGCGGCGTGTATATTGTACTACCATAGCAGCGTGTGTATTGTACTACCATAGCAGCGTGTGTATTGTACTACCATAGCAGGGTGTATATTGTACTACCATAGCAGCGTGTGTATTGTACTACCATAGCGGGGTGTATATTGTACTACCATAGCAGCGTGTATATTGTACTACCATAGCGGGGTGTATATTGTACTACCATA
>WSYH01014865.1:0-14945 GCA_036426205.1 Ascaphus truei
TACAGACCTAGAGTCTCTTGTAATGAGTTATGGTTCAATTTTGTCCTTCAATTTAGTATACAACCTCCATTCACGTGTAGGATTTGCAGATTCATTGTTATCTGATTTTAACATTTGCTATATATGTTGTTGTTGTTTTTTCTTGATTCATCTAGGTTTTTGAATCTTGTTATATTGATTTTTTAATCCTTTCCCCCTTCTCAGTCTTTGTTCCCCCCCTCTCCCCCCACGCACCCCCCACCTCTCCGTCCGCTCACTCATCCACCTGTTCCACACTTGATGATTTACTGTGTTAGAAGGCTTAGTGTTTATGTTAGGGAACATTGGAGTGTAACTATGCAGCGTTGCCATCTGTGTCAGAGGAGGGGTTTTGCGAGCTGGTGAGAGCAGCGTGTCACTCCCCTCCCCTTGTTACACACATGATATTGAGCTTCTCTATTGGTTCACATTTGTGACCAATGAGGTTGTATCTCGGCGATTTCGCGCCAAAACAACGCAGCGCTGTGACGTAGGTGGGCGGGGACTACTCCATAAGACGGCAAGGGGGAATGACGCGAATCAGCTCTTTGATAAAGGACACTTTTTGTCCGAAACGCATCAGAGTGTTTGTCCCCGTTACTATGTTGCCACAATAAAGTATATTTTTAACCCACACTCTGCTGGTCCCCTTCTCTACTTGCTGTGCACCGCTGCTATCCTAGGATTCCCTCTCAACCTTAGAATATACTTGACAAAACACTTACTGAGGGAGTGAACAAAATAAAATGTCAAGAGATGAAACAAAGCACCGGAATATTGTCTTCTAAAATGCAGTCCTGTTACAAGGGGCGCAGCTTGCCAGCACAATATATCCTGGAATAGTGCAAAGTTCGTTCTGGTCTGTTGGGGTTTGTTAGATAACCTTCAGCACTAACGAAATCCTGAAGCAGAGTTCTGTCCTCGGTTCCGATTAAATTAACTTGTTGCATTCTGGAATCGCTGCAACTGCTCTTATCCGCTCTTAGGAGCGAGGTGGAAATTCAATCACATGGTAAAAGAAAGACCACGGGGATAGCTCGGGGGCATGTGTATAGGTTCTGAGATCATATCTCCAACATACCCGCCCAATCCCCTTCGTGGGAGTTTTCCCACTCACCAATCCCCAACTTGCAAACAGTTTGCAGAGTGGGCACTATAGGGATTTCCGGTTGGTACGGCGCCTGTGCTAACCTGACACCTTGGCTGTTTGCCATATGTGTACTCTTTATAACCAGAGACAGAACATGAAACACAGACTGAGCTCAGTGCACATCCAGTGAAACCTATACACGGTACAGTGCCTAAATATATATATATATAGATATCTATTAAATAAAATGGTCTTTTGTTTAACATTTTGGCCAAAGTGTTGTAAGCCCCTGAGCCACTACACGGCAGACCACATCTCAAGGAAAATTATCAAAACAAAAGAGCCAAATAATTGACACATCAGGCATTTTTAATATAAGTGATACTGTTTTAACAGATTCAGACCTTCATATATTATCTAGAGGTTTAAAATTTGCACCTTCTATTAAGCCTAATGCTTTTAAACTTTTTATTGACGCTAATAAATATATGAGAAAATTGACTTTGAAACGTCATTTTTTAAAGAGGAATTTTGATTTACCAAAAATTGACACAGTATCTGTGCCTACAATTACCTCTGTAAAACCAGATTTCAGTCATACTACATTAAAAAATAAATCAACTTTTTCCCCACGACATGATAAGGGTAATTTTGTAGACACTTTCTACAATCTTATCTCTACTGATTTTGAAAAGCTAGTCCTTAATTCTAAAAATAAAAGTAATGTTACTCCAAAGGAAATTGAGGCTTTGAATAAATTAGCCCAGGATAAAAATCTAGTAATTAAAGCAGCTGATAAGAAGGGTGGTGATGAGCAGAAGTTATTACCTAGAAGAATCTATGAGAATTCTGGGTGATCACAATACTTACACTACCTTGACCACCGATCCAACTAAATCCTTTTCGGAAGAATTAAATATTCTTTTAAATAAAAGTAAGAATTCAAGTATATTAAGCGATAATGAATTTAACTTTTTAAATAATAAATTTCCAAAAATTCCAATATTTTCTTTTTTACCAAAGATGCACAAGGATAGAGATAGACCGCCGGGTCGTCCGATAATTTCCAGAATCGACTCGTTAACCTCCAATTTATCTCAGTATTTATATACTTTTTAAAAAGATTTTGTGTTTTTACTACCATCATTTTTAAGAGATTCTACGGAGGTTATCAATCAATTTGAAAAAACAGAATGGAAGGATAGTTTTATCTGGTGCACGGTAGATGTAACTTCGCTTTATACAGTTATAGATCACCCCCAAGGCTGCAGTGCTATAAGAAGAACTTTAGAGCAGTCAAATAAATTTGCACAAGACCAAACAGATTTTATTTTGAGGGCATAGAATTCATACTCAATCATAATTACTTTTCTTTTAACAATTCCTTTTATCTACAAACCAGGGGTACAGCGATGGGGACCAGGTTCGCGCCAAATTACGCTAACATTTTTATGGGGGTTTGGGAGGAGGATTTTATCTTCAACTCCAACCCTTTTGGCGCGCACCTGGTGTCCTGGAAACGCTACATTGATGACATTCTTAATGTATGGGACGGCACTATAGAATTATTGGAGGAATTTTTAATTTATCTTAATGATAACAATTTAAACTTAAAATTCACTCATTTGTATGACCGTACGAGTATCTCATATCTTGATCTAGTTTTATATGTGGAGGATAATAAGGTTTTTACTAAAACATTTTTGAAGTCTGTAGACTGTAATAATTTTATTATTAAAAATAGCTGTCACCATCCACAATGGACCTCAAATATTCCATCAGGACAATTTAGGAGATTAAGGAAAAATTGTACAGATATTGAGGTGTTCGATAAACAATCTTCCATGCTAGAAAAAAGATTTTTAGAGAAAGATTATACACCCTTGGTTTTAAGTGAAGCAAAAAATCATGCACGGGAAATTGACAGAAATCTTCTTTTAAAGTCAAATTCTAAAAAAGTGATAGAATCTAATTTTATTCCTTTTATCACTCAATTTAATAGCGATCATTTTAAAATCAATAAAATTTTAAATAAGCATTGGCACATTTTAAAAAGTAATCAATATTTAAAAGATTTTTTTTACCTGACCACGCGCAAGTTGTCTATACCAAAGCACGAAATATTAAGGATAGACTTGCTCCTAGCTTTTTGAAACCATTACTCCCTAGTGATACATGGTTAGGTCAAAAACCGAAGGTTTTTTTTAAGTGTACTGGCTGTAAAGCCTGCAAATTTTGTTTAACCAAAACAGATTGCTTCACCTCCCAAGTAACCAAAGAGGTATTTAAAATTAATAAATTCATCAATTGTAAAAGTACCTCTGTAATTTATTTATTGCAATGCCCGTGCGGTCTACAGTACGTGGGCCGCACGATCAGACCTCTCCGGGTTAGAGTTTTGGAACATATTAGGAACATTACAAATGGATTGGAGAACCATAGCGTTCCATTACATTTCAAGTTGTTCCATGAGTCTAATCCGGAAGGTCTGAGTTTTATAGGCATAGATCAGGTTACTTTAAACTGGAGGGGAGGCAATCGTATCCGGGAAGTATCCCAAAAAGAGACTTTCTGGATACATAAATTATGTACACTAAAACCTTTAGGTTTAAATATTGACATAGATTTAGCTTCTTTTTTAAATTAAATATTATTATTTGATGTTTTTTAATTAATATTAATTAATATTACAGTGTCTTTTTAAATTAATATTTAATATCTTTTACATATTTATAGTGCATTTAGGATAACTATTCCTCTCTTAGAAGGTCTAATTCATATTATATAATAAGAAGAAATATTTTAAGATATGTATATATAAACTATGTTTTTATGAAGTATCTCTTTTTCTAATATTGTATGCCTTTTTTGTGATTTGCACTGATTCTCTTCTTTGTTTCCATTTAGATCCATTATGAGGTTCATAATGTTATAATTCTGTGTTGTGAGTTTCTTATTATATATATTTTTTATTATATAAACTTATGAGTAATGTCTTTTTTATTATATAACTTATTATGTACCTTTTTAGAATGTTCCGTTTTTGTCTTATAATTCAGTATGCTAATATTGCTGTAAGTAGAGATGCATTGAGCCTATTAGATTTAGAGCTGAGCAATGACGCTTTTGATACTCCCCCTTATTGGGACTATTTAAGTATGTGCTACTGCTATGTATCCCTACACGCCGGAAGAAGTCCAGAACTTGGATGAAACGCGTAGGGTTCTACATGCGCAAGGACCTTGTGTTAGTCTGTGACGGACTCTTTGCTGTGCTGCAAGCTATCTTACCTGAACGCCTTGACGTTTGGATATCTTCCGCTGTGCTGATTTTCGACGGAGCCAGAGGGTCCTCCCCTAGCTGTAGGAGAGTGAGAAGGCTGGTTCGTGACGTCAGACGCCGATCTGGTGCGGAAGTGGAGAGCAAGAAACAGCTGTTTGGAATCCCATTTACAGCGTCTGAACCCTGAGTGGTTAAACTGCTTTTATATTTCTTGGAGCATGTGAGTGTGTTGGAGCCTCCATGCTCACCTATATGTTATAATTAAACTGTATTGCACTATTTTCTTTTTCTTTTCTCTTTACATATGCTGCCCATTTGAGATTCCCTGTGTCATTTCCACCTTGGAGAGGAAGTTTTTTACGCTTTGTGTCCTCCCCCCAGAAGATTTTTTGAGAGATTGGGAAATCTCTCACACCAGCTGCATCTCCTCTTGGTGATATTGATTTATTATATTATTAATTTTTTCATGTGTATTTAAGGTTTGCGCTCACTTTCCTTGCACCACATCTCAAGGGTCCCTAACACTAATATAAATTCTTAATAACCTGTTAATTACCAGGATGAATGATTTATAATAAATCTGTCAAAATTAGTTGCATAGTTCTAAGTCTGATTGAAGCTTTTATTAACCTGTATATTACAAGGAAAAACACTCTGTATTAGATTTGTCACAATCATACTGCAAGCAAGCAAGTTCCCCTGAGAGTGGGAGATGCTATGGAGTGAGCTTTTTTAGCATTTATATGTGGGAGGGGGTGAGCTTCAACAAGATAGGAAGAGCCACCTTCAAATCAGCTAAGACCAGCTGAACAAGATTTGTAAAACATACAGGACACCTGCAAACTCATATTGAACCCCCATAATAACCACAACATCTATATAAGCATATAGGTGTCACAGAGGAGTGCTACTGAGCATTGCGATATATATTTAAAACCAGAGACAGAACATGAAACACAGACAGAGCTCAGTGCACATCCAGTGAAACCTATACACGGTACAGTGCCTAAATATATATGTATAGATATCTATTAAATAAAATGGTATTTTAGTTTAACATTTTGACCAAAGTGTTGTAAGCCCCTGAGCCACTAGATAACCCTCAGCACTAACGAAATCCTAAAGCAGAGTTCTGTCCTTGGTTTTGATGAAATTAACTTGTTGCGTTCTAGAATCGCTGCTGCTGCTCTTATCCGCTTTTAGAAGAAAGGTTGAAATTCAATCACATGGTAAAAGTGTAACGGCTGTATGCCCGCAGACCTGGCCAGTCCCCAGTACTGAGGTGGGTAGGGTTAAAACACGCACCCACAGCAGTGAGGGAATGCCGGAGTTTGGTAGTGCGTTGCCGGGCCTGTAGAAGGATGGTTAGAGTATACTTGAAACGCCTTGCGATATAGAGTTCGGATAGTGATGTCCGTGTGCCAGAGTCTAGGGCAATAGAGAGCAGGATAGTGATGTCCGTAAGCCAGAGTCCAGGGATAACAGAAGTCAGCAATGTCGTGTCCGTAAGCAGGGTTCAGGGGCAGAAGAGAGCAGGGTAATCCAGTACAAAGCAGAGGTAAAGCCAGGGAGATCCAAGGGTAAGCAGGAGCAGGAACCAACGCTGAAAGACACAGGAGAGCCACGCATAGGACTGCACACACAGAAGTTACAAGAAGCTATGCAGAGCAATGCGCTAGAGGACAGACAGGGGTTATAAACACCAATGGGAGAGAGAGGAGGAGCAGAGGGTGGAGTGAGAGGCAGCAGGGGTAGGTGAGAAGGAGAGAGGGAGGAGAAAGGTGAACCAGAGAGGGAGATAGCTTGTACAGCATGGGAGGAGGAGCCAGAGGTCTGGGAAGGCTTACAAGAGGAGCGTGTGCGCATGCCCTCTGTAAGGTTAGAGTGCGCACGCACAGGCTGTGTCAAGAGGCGCGCGGAACGCTATGCTGCGGGGGCACCCGCCGAGGGCGGGGAGAGAACCGGGGGTGAGTTTTCAGGAGGTAAAGTGACCGGAGCGGGAGCAGAGGGAGGCCGTGAACGGGGAGTACTGCAGAGGGAATCGGGAGTTTGAGAAGACGCGCGCGCCCTGCGGGGAACGTGAGCAGACGCTGGGAGAGCGTCAGGGGATGTCGCAGAGGGACAGATGCAGGAGGAAGAAGGGAGAACAGAACTGGGAGGCAAGGAAAGGGTATCAGAGGCAGGGGGGAGCGCAGCGCCAGGGACACATGGAGGGGAAGGAATCCCCTGAACCGTCACAAAAAGAAAGACAACGGGGATAGCTCGGGGGCATATATATAGGGTCTGAGATCATATCTCCAACATACCCGCCCAATCCCCTTCATGGGAGTTTTCCCACTCACCAATCCCCAACTTGCAAACAGTTTGCAGAGTGGGCACTATTGGGATTTCCGGTTGGTTCAGCGCCTGTGCTAACCTGACACCTTGGCTGCTTACCACATGTGTACTCCCCTTTTTACCTGGCATCACCCAGGCTAGGAGTTGCCCTAAAGAAGTTAACTAGCCCAGGATCTCTAATTCAGCAATCATCCCGGCTAATTCACACTTGCGGCTCTGGGGGCTTTCAACTGCAAACCTTCCCTAGACCCATAGGCGCCGCCTCAACAACGGGGTCTATGAAGTTTGAGAAGGAAGTGCCCCCAACTCATGTATGTAAAAACATTTGGTCACTAGTTGCATATCAAAGGCAAACAGAAAAAATGTACCCTGCCTGTCCTTTAAAAACTACAACCAAAAATACACTTTATTAAAAATATATGTTTTACTTATCCTACAATTATAATTTTAATATGTGTGTGCTTGGGGTGTTACTCTGGGGCTGCACACCAAATTTCAGGTTGCTAGCCCATTCCCTTCCCGAGTTAGGGGCTTCTCCTTGAGCCGACAATGCTGGGCTATGGGCTTCTCACGTCAATTGATTTGCGATTAACCGCGTTCCCACATCAATTGATTGAGTTCCCACGCCAATTGCCTGCCGCCTTTCAAGTTACTCTACTAACCGGGACTGGATACATTGCAACCGGTACCCACTTGAGACTGAAACCGCAACCCTTTGATTCAATTGACTTCGCGGTTGCGAGTTCAAGCCTCAGTAAAGTTCAAGCCTCAGTAATGGATACCTGTGTTACGCAATGGAACAAAGAGACCGCACCACGCTTCTCATCTTGTGTCCAAATACTAGTAATGCAGGTATACAATGCAATACATTACCGCAGGCCTATACAATCCTGCAAAATGGGAACAATAAGGTACAGAGGGGAAAATAGTACATGGATAGTGCATACGCAATTAATCCCTTCATCCCCAATACGACATTTGGTTAACCAGCCGAGCATCGGAGCATACTGCTTTCATTAATGCGCTTATTAACCCCATTTTCGTTACAAGCGCCACTGCCAAACCCCTGACTGACTTGACCCAGAAGTGACAGTCTGTGCTGCTAGTCTGATCTCCTGTCTGTGAGGTCTCCTTTCAGACATTGAAGACTGCCCTGGCCAGTGCGCTCCCATTCTTGCTGCACCAGACTATGTAAAAAAGTTCTTGGTGCAGACTGATGCCTCGGATTATGGCGTTGGTGCTGTACGACAAGTGGAGGAGGAGGGCAGTGAAAACCCAGTGGTGTATTTGAGCCGCAAGCTGCTGCCCAGAGAGGTGGCATATGCCACCATTGAAAAAGAGTGTCTGGCCACAGTATGGGCTTTAAAGAAATTACAGCCCTATCTGTTTGGCAGACCTTTTACAGAAATCACAGACCACAATGCTTTCAGTTGGTTACAGAGGGTTTCGGGGCAAAATGCTAAACTCTTGCGTTGGAGTCTTGCCTTACAGGAATTTGACTTTACTATCCAGCACAAGAAGGGCAGTGATGCTGATGGCTTTTCCCGCCAGGACAGTCCTCAGGAACTCATAACTTCAAGAGTTGGCAGGCCAGCCCAACCACTGGACGAGTTGGTCAGGGCAGACCCTGTGTTTTGAGGGGGGGAGGTGTGCCGAGAGTGGGGTTAATCAGGCCCTTAATAAAGGTATTATACCCGCCTGATTAACCTCACCTCGTATTTGGAGTGGAGGGGTTAAAAGTATATGTATGACACTAATGTATTTGCCGTCCCAGCCTTTTTATCACCATTTTGCAGGCTGCTCCCTGCCTGCAGTAATAGAAATAAATGCAAAGTGTGCCATATTGTTTTTAGGCACAATATGACGTTGTGAGCGCCAAAGCCAGCTCTGATTGAATAAGCGCGGCTGGCGCTGGGAGGTCTGTGTGACGTATGTGTATCCATTTCCAATCATTCTACTCTGTAACCGCAAGTCAATTGAATAAGTGGCTTGCGGTTAGATTTGAAGTGGTTTACCAATAAAATGTATCCGTACCTTGTTAGCTCCCGTAACTTGAAAGGCAGAAAGTCTATTGCCGTGGGAAATGGGTCAATTGACGTGAGAAGTAGGTGAACTTGGCTTCCCACGAGCAAGCCTTTCAATTAAGTGGGCTAACTCGGGAATGCAGACAGCTAACACTCTAATTTTTGGTGAGCAAGTTCCAATAAATAAACCATTCAGACACATAAAAATTACAGTTGTGACATCCCAGAACATGATGTTTTAATAAAGTGTATGATACCGTAAGTTTTAAAATGTACGGCAGGAATAGTTTTTTCTGTGCGCCCAGGAGAAATCCTTTGGCATGTAAATATGCCAGGGGTAAATGGGCTGAGGGTATTTTCCTTCCTACACTTCAAAGACCCCCTGTTCAGTGGGAAACTGTAAGTTTAGTGGAGTGCCGGGATTGAAAAGACTCACAGGTCCAAAGTGTGAAAGTGGGCGGGATGTTGCTGAGTGCCAGTTTCCGGTACTCAGGATGAGCCCTTCACACCTTGGAGCAAAACCCCAGACCAAGGGTTGTCAGGAAAGGGGTGTACCCCAGGTATGCTAAGTCGCATGGGTGTCAAGCTAACACATGCGCGGTGCAAACAGGAAAGCCTTTTTTGCCCGGTTTTGCAAACTACGAGCAAATCGGAAATTGGTGGGTTGTGTTCGCACGGAGGGGATTGGGCAGACTTGTTAGAGATAGGTCTTTGAACCCTATAAAACTGCCTGCCAAGCTATCCCCGGTGTGATTCATGACGTAACCAAGCTTTGCACAAGATTCTGTTCGCGTACAGCGTTAGCGGTTCCAGGACGCAAGGGGTTAATAACATCGCAACCAAGGATATACCCCAAACTCCGGAATTCGTAAGCCCTGGAAACTCCCGAACGAATTCTTACGAACTTCTACAAAATTCCTTTATTTGGCGGAGTTATTAGATCGGCAACTTGCGATCTAGCCAAACTGACTTTAAACCAGAGACTGCATTTCTTGCTCTATCTTGCAAAGGAAATTTTATTTCGTTTCCCCATCCCAGTAAGTGTTGTATTAAGTGTGTTCTGAAGCTGTCGTGTGTTTGTCTATTAAGGAAATAAATGACAATTTATTTAGCCTCCTTGTCGTGTCCAATCGAGAATCCCAAAAATATAAAAAGTGTTGATAAGTTCCTGTCCACTGTGACACTTAGTTCTAACCAATTCCAGAAGAGGGGGATGATTCTTGGTTACAATATTATTAACCCCCCTCACACTCCTGAACCGCTGACGCTGGAACACTGTCAAATCTTAGATGAATCAGGTGAATCTGCTAGGGACTGGCCAGCAGGCATTTTTATAGGGTTGAGAGTCCTATACCTATCATGCATAACAAATCCCGCCCATGGGAACCTTTTTCCCACCTATCCCCAACTAACCAGTACTTTGCAAAAAGGGCAGAAGTTGCATCCCGGTTTGCACGGAGCAGGCAGGAACCTCACACCTAAGCTCCTTAGCATACCGGGGCCAACCCCTTACCTGGCAACACTGAGTCTGGGGTTTGGCCACCAAGTGTGACGTACCCATACTTTACACCGGTATCTGGCCCTTACAATATCCGAGCCATCCTAATACCTAGGATTGCTGAGGCTTTTCAACTCCAGACTTCTCAAAGACATTGAGGCACCAACTCGGCAGGGTGCCCTGGAAGTACAGAGCTGAGAAATCCCTCAGTTCATTCATCCTTAACATATTTGCATGTTAAAGGATTTATTCCCGGGCTAACAGAAAAAAACTTCCTGTCTTTACATTTAAAACCATCAGTTCAATACAGTTTATTGATAAAAGTATGTTCTGCTTATGCAACTACAATATACTTTATATGTGTGCGCATGGTTTCTTTATTCTTAGCTGCACTCCAAAAATTAGAGTGCTAGCTCGCTCCTAGCGTGAGTTAACTTACTTAATTGAACAATCTGTGATGTGGTTTGCGGTTTCACCTACTTCCCACGCCAATATACTTTATCCCTTTCAAGCTAAGAAGCTAACAAGGTAACTGATACATTTTGACAGAAAAGCACTTCAGCTAGACCGCAAACCACTCATTCAATTAACCTTGCGGTTGCGAGGTGTAGGGCTTAGAAACTGCTCCGTATACTTCAAAGCGGCCACACTTCTTCAATTAGCGCTTGGTTTAGCGCTCGCAGCTCCCCCTTGTATCGCAAAACCAATTGGCACAGTTTACATACATTTGTATTACTGCAGCTATGGATTGAGCTGCAAAATGGGGACAATAAAGATGGTGTAGGAGAAAACATGTCAGTGTAGTGCATATACAGTTAACCCCTTCAGTCCCAATACGATTTAGGGTTAATCAACTGGGTATAATGCCTTTATTAGTGGCATGATTAACCACCTATCACCACAGTTCCATCGCAAGATTTCATTGGATTCACCAAGTCCCAGCGTCAGCGGTTCCGGAGTGTGAGGAGTTAATTATATTGTAAACAAGGATCGTGCCCTTCTTCTGGAATTCGTTAGAGCTAAGGGTTCTTTTAAAATACACATGTATATACAATCATGTTGTAGTGATTTATAATGTAAATTGATTCATCTAATACAGGCTCATTTTCACAATTGTTATGAATGGTCACTTACTGCTCAAATAACATATAGCCTGATTTATACTTATGTACTTATTATAGGTGCAAACAAAATATACACACTTATACATGAATTTATATACATGTTTTCTTTTGTGGTCATAAATATGTATATTTGAAATGATTTAATTCTATTTGATAATGTTATTGTTGTATGGGTCTATTGGGACATACAGCCATTAATTAATTTATTGCTTGTATTTATCTATGCAAATATTCAACTAGCCATGACCTCTGCTGATTGGTGGATTTAAATATAAAAACCTATGACGTACATCTGTCACTTATCCCCTGATGAAATCACCCAAGTGTGAAGAAACGCGTAGGGATACTAGTTTTACTAGTGATGGTCATTGCACCAGACCTGTTCTGTATCTGGGACTTTCATTCAGACTCTGGGACTCAGTGACGCTGCCCTGCACTGACGCGCTGTTTGCTGGAACTTTGGGACGCCACCTTATGGTGACAAATCAGCGATTTGGTCCCCCTCATCCCACCTTCTCCCTTCCTCCTATCCGGAACCACTGTTCACCACAGCTCGTTTCCGGCTGAGAACAGGAGTAGCTGCACACTCTCTGGAGTTCCTGCTGGACGGTAGCTCAGAGGTGCCATACAACTTGTAGGAGCAGGACGTGTGAGTGGAGCAGCAGTTTCCAGCGTCTGGCGAATGAGTCTTACTCATTACATGCTTTATTACTTTTTATGTTTGTGAGTGTGCATTTGTTGGAGTTTTATGGAACATTAAATTTTGTATCTTAATATAATACACTAGGATTGGGCGCTTTCTTCTCTTCTTGTCTTCTAGATCCAGTGGGAGGTCATTGTTCCTTTCAGAAAGCTGCCTACATCCATATAGAGGGCCACAACCCTTCCATCTCAATAGGATATTTTCATCATATGGTTTTGTGGACTCTGATTTACTTTATTATTTTTTATTTTTTATTTTATTTTACATTTTTTTTTGGAATAGTACTAGAGCATCATTTTCTGATATATATTAGGTTCCTTTATTATATTTTATATATATACATTTTTTATATATATATATATTGTAACAGGGGACTTACCCTGTTCAGAAAACTTGCCTCTAATCCAGCAGTGTGCTGGTTAATTGACCAGCACCTGGCTGATTAGAGGTGTTAGAAAAAGCCTGCCTGTGAGACAGGAAGTGAGACTCCTTAGCTCACATGTGAGCTGAACTAGGAGACAGAGTAGAGGTTCCTGAGTTTCCCAAGTGAGACTGACCGAGAGAACACAGATGTCTGGAGCTGACAAATAAGACTTCTAAACCTGGATGCTGATTAGCCGGAGAAAAGTCAGCAACCCAGCAAACAGATAAGACTTTATTTTCAAATGACTGTTGTCTATATATATATCTATATGACTTGGGCTGATGAATAGCTTGGGTAGCCACCCAGTTAAAAAGGACTGGAATATAAGGATACATATATGCCAAAGTGGAGCAGGTTTCTGTTTGGCTCACTATTTCTCTTATGTTGTTTTTTTTGCTGTGTTTAAGCCTTGTTATAATTTCACCTTAAAATAGTCTCCGTTGCGTACCTCTGCACATGTCCTCCTACATATGGTGTTAGAAGTGGGATTAGAGGTGGTCCTTGAAGTTAAAAGGGGCCCGGAGTTTGCCTGTGAATTGTGCGTGCACAGTACTGCTGATATTGTAAAACTTACCCAAGAAAAAGAAAAAGTCTACAGAGATGTCTGTGAGAGCTACGACCTCTACAAGCAAAATATGCCCACCTGTAGGACTACCACAATTGGGGGTTCTAGCAAACACAGTGACAACAGCTGAAATAGCGCCTCCTGAGGTCAGGAAGAAAATTACACCTGATAGCCCCAAAATGGAGGACAAGATGCAGCTTTCCTTTAATGAACCCTACCCAACGGAAGAGTGGCCCTTCCAGTCCAATAAAGAAGAAGACATCTGTTAAGGGGAACCCGAACCGAGTCACACCCATAAAACACCCCAAGAATGGTGGACGTGCCTGAACTCGGCACGAACCGAAAACACTGCTCTCTATGATGACGAATATGATCGGCAGGAGGAATAGCGGGAGCAGCAGGTCACTAAATATTTCTGTCAGCTAACGCAATTACAAGAAAAGCCTAGCGTATACAATGAAGCCGCTGAAGTATCAAATAAAGAAGGAGACCCCAGTATTCCTTATGGGAGTCATCCAAAACAAAAAAGCGAAAAAGAAAAGCGGTTCTTCACTTACCGTGGAAAGAACAGACACGTCCGCAGATCCTGTTGAGAAAAAGGGGGGCCGAGTTGCCCTGCAGCCTAGAGAAAATGGAGAATTCATCCCGCGGAGAACCGAATATCCAGAGGGCCCAAGGCAGAAGTCGTGTACCCCAAAGAAGTGTCTGTTCGGTGCCAACAGTGAGGAACCCTCAACCAACCATTCCAGGGAAGCGGAGCCAGAACCAGTGAGTGACGATCCCTTGACCAGCCCTGAAGATGCCCTGAATAATGCCAGGCATGACTGTGATATGCTCCGTGAACAATTGAAACAAAAGAAAGATGGTTACACAGAGCTACAGAAAAATAACCTGAAGCTACAGAAAGATGTGCTCACAATTTACTCTTTGGCCAGGACAGAATTGGACGATCTCAAGACTGGACAAATGGAAGAAAACTCGGCGGTCACTGCATACGTAGGAACTCAGCCATGGACGAATATAAAATCAATATTTATTCAATCTTGGTGCTGTACAACACAGAGACCTCTGACGCGTTTCGTTCCGTTAGGAACTTTATCAAAGAGTACAATGAATCTGTTCACAAGAACCTTAAGTAGGCAGGTTCCTTTCTCCCATTGGCTGGATATTTAATTAAATCAGTTGAAAGTAATTTGTAAATTACTGATTATAATTGAGCCCTTATGTGGAGACGAAGCCTGTCTACAAGGATATATTGTGAATATACAACAAACATACAACAAGACAAGTGATGATGAAAAATCAATAAACAATTGATTAATAACATATTAAAAACAAGGTCAAGTGATGTGCAGCAACCCAAATATAAAATATATTAACAGTTCCTTTGCACTTGGAAAACATTATTAGATTTATGGAAGGAAAAATGATAATAATAAATATATATATATATATATATATATATATATATATATACACATCCCAAATATTAGGACCTAATGAAAGTTGGTTACACATTGAAAGATAATATATATATATACATAAACCAATACAATATCAAAGTTATATTAAAGAGTTAATGAAGTAATATACACACATACACATGTAGTGATACCAATGGACTTGTATACAATTTTGACAATGTTGCAAGTTTCTTATTTTTATTTTTATATACTTTGTTATTTTTCTATATATATACACAAGTTATATTGTATATGATATGAAAGAGTCAACAAAGCAATATAAACATAAACAACCTTGATAGTTGATGAAATATAACTCTCATAAAAATATGAATCACATTTGGGTCTCAAGACTGAGCTAGATACTGCAAACGCTACTATTTCCGCCATGGATGAAAAGCAGAGCCAATCTGATAA
>WSYH01014866.1:0-14944 GCA_036426205.1 Ascaphus truei
GGGGGGGCAGGGGGGAGGTGGAGAGAGAGGGGTGGGGCATGGGGGGAGGGAGAGGAGAGAGGGGGGGGGGAAGGGCGGGAGGGCGAGAGAGAGGCGGGGGGTCAGAGGGGGGAAGGTTGGGGGGGGGGGGAGGGGAGGAGAGGGGTTGGGGAAGAAGCGGGGAGGTGAAGAGAGGGGAGGGAGTACGTGGGGAGGTGATAGAGAGGGCGGGGCAAGTGGGGAGGTTAAGATAGAGAGGGGGGGAAAAGAGGGTGGGGAAGGAGAAGGGGGGGGGAGGGGGAGAGAGTGGGGTAAGGGGGAGAAGGGGGGGGAGAGGGTGGGGAAGGGAGAAGGGGGGGAGAGAGAGTGGGGAAGGGAGAAGGGGGTGAGAGGGTGGGGAAGGGAGTAGGGAGAGAGATGGTGGGGATGGAAGAAGGGGGAGAGAGGAGGGATAATGGGGGATGGGGGAAGGGGGAGAGAGGAGGGATAATGGGGGATGGGGGAAGGGGGAGAGAGGAGAGATAATGGGGGAGGGGAGAGCGAGAGGTGGAGAGAGAATGGGTGGAGAGAGAATGGGAGGAGGGAGGGGGATATAATGGGGAAGTGGAGGAGGAGGGGGGCGGAGAAGGAAAGAGGATGGGGGAGGGATTGGAAAAGGGAGGAGAGGGGTGGAAAGGGAAGGGTGGAGAGAAAGATGTGGGGGAGAAAGAGGATGAAGAAAGGGGGAGGAAGGAGAGCGGTGGAAGAAGTAGGGGGAGGGGAAGAGTGAGAGGTATGGGTTAAATTGGACACTACTTCCCCTCCCAGTTCCAGACCTCCCCAACTTGCCCCGATTGGTCAGAAACCATTCCCCATAACCTTTATTCCCTGTGGCCACTCCCACCCCCCCCCACCCCCCCACGGGCCCTCACCACCCCTCCCCCCCCCCCACCCTGTGGGACATTCACACACCCAATACTCCCAACGACAATCCACCTCCCCCGCAGGACATTTACCACCCCTCCCCGCGGAGACACTCACACCCTCCCCCCCCCCACTGTGGGACATTCACACACCCCATCCTCCCCCACGACACTCCACCCTCCCCCGCAGGACATACACACCCCTCCCCCGCGAGACACTCACCCACCCCTCCCCGCGAGACACTCACACCCCTCCCCCGCGAGACACTCACACCCCTCCCCCACGAGACATCCACCCCCATCCCCATGGAGACACTACACCCCTCCCCACGAGACACTCACACCCCTCCCTCACGAGACACTCACACCCCCGCGGGACCACACACCTCCCCCGCAGGACACTCACACCCCCTCCTTCCCCCCTGTGGGACACACACAACCTTCCCCCTTCCCCAGGGGGGGGGGGGGGGGGGGGGGGGGGGGGGGGGGGGGGGGGGGGGGGGGGGGGGGGGGTGGGGGGGTGGGGGGGGGGGGGGGGGGGGGGGGGGGGGGGGGGGGGGGGGGGGGGGGGGGGGGGGGGGGGGGGTGGGGGGGGGGGGGGGGGTGGGGGGGGGGGGGGGGGGGGGGGGGTGGTGGGGGGGTGGTGGGGGGACACACACACAACTCCTCCCCCCATGGGACACCCCCCCCTCCCCCAGGGACAACCCTCCCCACTTGGGAACACTCACACCCCCTCCCCACGGACACTCACTCCCTCCCCCGTCTGTGTGTGAACTCACCCCCTTCCATCCCCCGCGGGACACTCCACACCCCCTCCCCTGTGGGACACTCACAAACAACACACCCTCCACTTGGCCGGGACACTCACCCCCCTCTCCCCCGCGGGACACCAACCCCCCTCTCTCCCACGGGACACACACACCCACGGGACACTCAAACGGGGGACACACACCCTCCCCTGTGGGACACTCACACACACCTTCCCCCGCGGGACACTCACCCCCCCGATCCCCGCGGGACACACACACCGCGGGACACTCCACCCTCCTAACTGCCCCGCAGGGACACTCACCCCCTCTCCCCCGCGGGACACTCACCCCCATCTCTCTCCCCGCGGGACACACCCCCCTCTCCCCCGCAGGAAACTCACCCCCCTCTCCCCGCGGGACCCCACACCCGAGGGGGAGACAATCCCACCCCTCCTCCCTCCCACGGCGGGGACACCACCCCCCTCTCCCCCGCGGGGACACTCATCAACCCTCCCCAGGGACACACACCCCGAGGACACCACCACTCCTCCTCCCCCGCGGGACACTCACTCACACTCCCCGCGGGGGGGACACTCACCCCCCCCTCCCCCGCGGGACACTCACCACCCCCTCCCCCGCGGGACACTCAACCCCCCTCCCCCCACGGGACACTCACCCCCCCCCCCCCCCCCGGCGGGACATCACATGCCGTCCGCACCGAGCACGCACAGGACGTGGTTGTTGAACCCCTCCCCCTGCAGACTCCGAACCTCCCCCGAGAATTCCAGCTCCTTCCCCTCGAAACACTCCAGGCCGTGAAGTGAGATAGAGGGCTCCGAGAAATACTGCGGGGAGAGAGACTGTCATTATATAGCAGTGCCGAGTATGACACGGAGGCGTGAGACTGTCAGTATATACAAGTGATGTTTATGACACAGAGGAGAGATACTGTCAATTATCAGCGTGCCGAGTATGCCAAGGAGGAGAGAAACCATATAACAGCAGGGAGGAGTATGACACGGAGGAGAGAAATCCGTATACAGCAGGGAGGAGTATGACACGGAGGAGAAATACTGTCAGTATATAGCAGTGCGGAGTAGCACGGAGGCGAAATACTGTCAGTATATAGCCTTAAAGAGTCATGACACGGAGGAGAGAACTGCCAGTTATAAGCAGTGCAGACTGAGTATGATCCCAGGTTGGGGCTTGGCAGTGATACGTACAACGGGCACCTTCCTGAGTGAGCGCAGAGCACAGTCGGTCAGGCAGCCCCATGGCCGTGCGTGGGAATAACTAGTCCGACAGACATACTGCTCCCCGCAGCAATCCTCCCCCTTACAGACTCCAACTAGGGGGGACACCCAGCGTTATCTCTGCCGCAGAGCAAGGCGTGTGCTGCGAAGCAAGGTGTGTGCTGCGGAGCAAGTGGTGTGGCTGCAGAGCAAGGCGTGTGCTGCGAAGCAGGTGTGTGCTGCGGAGCAAGGTGGTGTTGCGGAGCAGGCATGTGCCGCAGAACAAGGCTTGTGCTCGTGCGGCAGAGAAAGGTGTGTGCTGCGAGCAAGTGTGTGTGCTGCGAAGCAAGGTGTGTGCTGCGAAGCAGGTCGTTGTGCTGCGGAGCAGGAGCAAGATGTGCGCAGAGAAAGGCTTGTGCTGCAGAGAAAGGTGTGTGCTGCGGAGCAATGTGTGTGTGGCGGAGCAAGGTGTTTGCTGCGGACAAGCCTTGTGCCGCAGAGAAAGGCGTGTGCCGCAACAGAGAAAGGCGTGTGCCGCAAGAAAGCGGTGTGGAGAGAAGGCGTGGTGCCGCAGAGCAAGGACGTGTGCTGAGGAGCAAGCGTCGTGTGCGCAGAGAAAGGTGTGTGTGCAGAGCAAGGCGTGTTCCCAGGCAAGAGGTGCGCAGAGAAGCAAGGCTTGTGCCGCAGAGAAAGGCGTGTGCCGCAGAGAAAGGCGTGTGCCGCAGAGAAAGGCGTGTGCCGCAGAGAAAGGCGTGTGCCGCAGAGAATGGCGTGTGCCGCAGAGCAAGGCGTGTGCCGCAGAGAATGGCGTGGTGCCTCAGAAGCAAGGCATATGATGCACGAGTAATAACGTGTGCGCAGAGCATGGCGTGTGCCACAGAGAAATGGCGTCTGCGCAGAGCAAGGAGCTTGTGCCGCAAGAATGGCATGTGGGGGGTGCCTCAGAATGCTGTGCCGCAGAGCAATGCGTGTGCCGCAGAGCATGGAGTGTGCCGCAGAGCATCGCTTGTGCTGCAGAGTAATGCGTGTGCCGCAGAGTAATGCGTGTGCCGCAGAGCATGGCGTGTGCCGCAAGCATGCGTGTGCCGCAAGCATGGCTTGTGCTACAGAGTAATGCGTGTGTCGCAGAGAATGGCGTGTGCCTCAGAGCAAAGCATATGATGCAGAGAGAAAGGCTTGTGCCGCAGAGAATGGCATGTCCTGCAGAGTAATACGTGTTACCGCAGAGCAGGCGTGTGCCACAAAGAATGGCATGTGCCTCAGTCAATGCCTGTGCCGCAGAGTAATGCGTGTGCCGCTGAGATGTGTGTGTGCAGCAGAACAAGTCATGTACCGCAGAGCAAGTTTGTGTGCCGCAGAGCAAGGTGTGTGCCGCAGAGCATGGCGTGTGCTTGCAAAACACATGCGGTTCTGCCAAAACAATGGTGGTGCTGCAGAGCAAGTGTGTACAGAGCGCAGTGCATATGTAGAACAGCGTTTGTGAAGGCACAGTGCATATGCAGAGTGGCCTGGGGGGTCCTCACCTGCCCCCTCCACCCGGCGGATGGGGGTGAGAAGGCTTCTGGGAGGAGCAAAGGTCATCTCCAATGGTCAAAGAACTCGGAGCTGGGCTCAGAGAAGAGCTGGATCTGAGGGGTGAGAACCAGACGTCAGGAGAGAGGACCTCTAGGACCACGCCCTGCACCACAATGTCACACGGGAGCGGACAGACATGTGACCCGCTTCGCTACCACAGCACCCTCATACGATGTCACCCATGGTGAGAAGAGATCGACACACAGTGACCCAGCATTCTCACCTTGGAAACAAAACGCAGATCTTCCCCCCAACCTGAAAAGCCAAAAAGACTGTGTTATTCCCACACAAGTATAATAAAGGTACGCAAGGTAACACCGTAATACAGAAGTACACGTAACCACGGCTCTCACCTGTCGCCTCCCTTGTGCTGCCCTCCTCATTCTGAATCGAAGCGTCAAATGACGGAGCGCGGACGTCACCAACGTTGCCATGGTAACCGACTTCATGATGTCATTTGACACTGCCATGTGAAAGGAGGGGGAGGGCGACGCAAGGAGGCGACAGCTACAGCTAGTGCCGTCCCGTCAGCCCGATTGACGCGACACGCGGAAATGTATATGGGGGCGAACGTTTTTGCTGCCCCCAAATTTTGCCACCCTATGCCCGGGCCGAACGGGGAATCCGCCTCTGCCTGTAGTAGAGACGGCGACACTACTCACCTGTACAGGTAACTGCAGCCTCACCTATATTAACAGGTAACACAGGGCTCTCATCTGTACAGGTAACACAGGGCTGTCACCTGTATTACAGGTAACACTGGGCCTCACCTATATTACAGACACCAGGCTCTCATCTGTACAGGTAACACTGGCTTCACTGTATTACAGTAACCATGGGCTCTCGCCGTTAGTACAGTGTAACCAGGCTCTCACCTTAGTGCAGGTAACACAGGCTCTCGCCTATATACGGTAACACAGGGCTCTCGCCTGTAGTACAGGTAATACTGGGCTCTCACCTGTATTACAGGTAACACTGGGCCTCTCGCGCCTGTAGTACAGGTAACACAGGCTCTCACCTGTAGTGCAGGTAACACAGGGCTCTCGCCTGTAGTACGGTAACACAGGGCTCTCGTCTGTAGTACAGGTAACACTGGCGCTCGCGCTGTAGTACAGGTAACAGGGCTCTCACTGTAGGCAGGTAACACGGCTCTCGCCTGTAGTCAGGTACACAGGCCCTCTCGTCTGTAGTACAGGTAACACAACTGGCTTTGACTGTAGTACAGGACCATGGGCTCTGCCCTGTAGTAGTCAGGTAACACAGGGCTCTCAGCTGTAGTGCTGGTAACACAGGGCTTCTCCGACTGTAGTAACAGGTAACACAGGCTTCGTCTGAGTACAGGTAACCAGGCTCTACCCTGTAGTGCAGGTAACACAGGGCTCTGCCGTAGTACAGGTTACCAGGGCTCTGTCTGTAGTACAGGTAACACTGGGCTCTCGCCTGTATACAGGATACTACTGGGCTCTCGCCTGTAGTACAGGTAACACAGGGCTCTCGCCTGTAGTGCAGGTAACACAGGCTCTCGCCTGTAGTTACAGGTAACACCTGGGCTCTCGCCGTAGTACAGGTACACAGGGCTCTCGCTGTAGTACAGGTAACACAGGGCTTCGTCTGTAGTACAGGTAACCACTGGGCTTCTCGCCTGTAGTACAGGTAACACAGGCTTCTCGCCTGTAGTGCAGGTAACTCAGGGCTGTCACCGTAGTGCAGGTAACACAGGGTTCTGCGCCTTAGTACAGAACACGTACAGGTACACAGGCTCTCACTGTAGTGCAGGTAACACAGGGCTCTCGCCTGTAGTGCATGGGTGGTAAAACACAGGGCTCCGCCTGTAGTACGTACACAAGGGCTCCACCTGTAGGGCAGGTAACACAGGCTCTCGCCTGTAGTGCAGGTAACACAGGGCTCTGCCTGTAGTACAGGTAACACAGGGCTCTCGCCTGTATTACAGGTAACACTGGGCTTCTCGCCTGTAGACATGGGTAACACAGGCTCTACTGTAGTGCAGGTACACAGGGCTCTCACCTGTACTGCAGGTAACACAGGGTTCTCGCCTGTAGTGCAGGTACACAGGGCTCTTCGCCTGTAGTGCAGGTGACACTGGGCTCTGCCTGTAGTGACAGGTAAACAGGGCTCTCACCTGTAGTGCAGGTAACAGGGCTCTCGCCATGTAGTGCAGGGACACTACAGGGCCTCCCGTGTGAGGTGACACAGGGCTCGCCTGTAGTGACAGGTGACACAGGGCTCTCGCTGTAGTGCAGTAACACTGGGCTCTCGCTGTGTAGTGACAGGTACACTGGGGCTACTCGCCTGTAGTACAGGTAACACAGGGCTCTCACCGTAGTACAGGTAACACGGGCTCTCGCCTGTAGTACAGGTAACACAGGCTCTATTGCCAGTCAGTTACACCGGTGAACACCTACGGGCCTCGCCTGTCAGTGACAGGTAACACAGGGACTCGCCTGCCGCCTCTGTAGTTACAGCGTAACCACTGGGCTCTGCCTGAGTACAGGTACACGGGCTCGCTGGAGACAGGTAAACAGGGCTCTCCCTGTAGAAAGCGTAACAAAGGCTCCGCCTGTAGTACAGGGTCACTGGCTCTCGTCGGGTCGTACCTCGCCTAGTCACGTACAGCGTACAGGAACATCTCAGGGATCTGTAGTCGACGCTGTAGTACAGGTAACACCATGGCTCTCCGCCGGTTAGTGCAGGTAACACCTGACCGCATTACCCCGCCATCCAGGATGGGACGATTTATAGTTCAAGACTGGCACACATGCTCTTTATTACTTCACTTGTGGTAGGAAATGAAATTGGAAGCTTTATTCATTTTATATTTATCACGTTGTTTGCTGTATTAAATACCCCATTTCTTCTTTTTGGCATTCGGCGACGCTCCCCTGGATTTCGAAATAGCAGTGCATTTCCAGATTTTGAAACAGTCTAGTATTACAGGTTCGAGTGATAAGTGTTTTGCCTTATTTTTAATATTTTCTTATATTTATTTATTTAATTGTAAGATTCACTGTTTGCCAACACTTATTATCTACAAGTCACTGTTTTGTATATATATTGAATGTTTAATTATCACTATGATATCAATTCACATCACTGTTTTTTTGGGTTAGTAGAGCGCCATCTAGCGTGTTTTTGTATACACCGTTGACAGGCTGCACAGGGCTCTCGCTGTAGTGTAGGAACACAATGCTCACAGTGTCGGTAACACAATGCTCACCTGTTGTACAGGCTGCACAGGGCTCTCGTCTGTAGTGCAGGTAGCACAGGGCTCTCGCCTGTAGTACAGGTAATACCAGGGCTCTCGCCTGTGTAGTAGTACAGATAACACAGGGCTCTCGCCTGTAGTACAGGTAACCACGGGCTCTGCCTGTTCGACACTGGGCTCCGCCTGTAGTGCAGGTAACACAGGGCTCTCTGAGAGGAACACGGCTCTCGATGTAGTACAGGTAACACAGGGCTCTCGCCTGTAGTACAAGTAACACAGGGCTCTCGCCTGTAGTGCAGGTAACACTGGGCTCTCGCCTGTAGTACAGGTAACACAGAGGCTCTCGCCTGTAGTACAAGTAAACACGGCTCTCGCCTGTAGTACAAGTAACACAGGGCTTCGCCTTTTGTAGTGCAGGTAACACAGGGTTCGCCTGTAGTGCAGGTAACACAGGGCTCTCGCCTGTAGTACAGGTAACACAGGGCTCTCGCCTGTAGTACAAGTAACACAGGGCTCTCGCCTGTAGTGCAGGTAACACTGGGCTCTCGCCTGTAGTGCAGGTAACACAGGGCTCTCGCCTGTAGTGCAGGTAACACTGGGCTCTCGCCTGTAGTGCAGGTAACACAATGCTCACCTGTTGTACAGGCTGCACAGAGGAGATCTTCCAGTTGCTGGCCCCCCAGTCCTGGTAGTTGTGGTATGTTCCTTTCTCCAGGATGTACTGCTTACCTGAGAAATCCGCGCTCTCATAGGCCACCCACCTGCGGAGGGAAAGCAGCCACCTGATAATGACCCGAGTTCAAATCCCAGCCCACAAATACAGAAAGGAAATGCACCCAAATAAAGTACAAATAATAAATGCTATATGGAGTGAGAACGTGTTCCCCCCTCTCGCCCCCTCCCGGTGACACTCACACTCCACTCAGGACATGGATGGAGCGCGTGCTCGTCCCGTACTGTGCCATTTCCACGTCACTCAGGGCCTCGCTCAGACGCCAGCACCGACCCTCCGAAAGCCCGTCCCTCTCATACAGCACTAGCTCCGGCTGTGAGAAATCCTGGGAGGGGGGAGAGAAAGAAAGGGAGTCAGTGCCAACAGGGGGATACATGGGGAGGGAGAGGAGGTCGTGCTAATAGGGGGATACATGGGGAGGGAGAGGAGGTCAGTGCTAATAGGGGGATAATGGGGAGGGAGAGGAGGTCAGTGCCAACAGGGGGATACATGGGGAGGAGAGGAGGTCAGTGCTAATAGGGGGATACATGGGGAGGGAGAGGAGAGGAGTCATGTCGCTAATGATGGGGATACTGGGGAGTGTGAGAGGAGTGTCCGTGCCAACAGGGGATACATGGGAGGTTAGAGGAGGTCATGCTAATAGGGGGATTACATGGGGAGGGAGAGGAGGTCCGAGTGCATAAATGGGTGACATGGGAGGGAGAGGAGAGGAGGTCATTCCTACAGGGGATACATGGGGAGTGGAGATGAGGTCAGTGCTAATAGGGGATACATGGGGAGGGAGTAGGAGTGTCTGTGCCAACAGGGGGATACATGGGGAGGGAGGAGAGTCAGTGTAATAGGGGGATACATGGGGAGGGAGAGGAAGGTCATGCCAACAGGGGGATACATGGGGAGGGAGAGGAGAGGTCATGCTCATAGGGGGATACATGGGGAGGGATAGAGTGAGGTCAGTGCCACAGGGGATACTGGGGAGGGAGAGGAGGTCGTGCAATAGGGGGGATACATGGGGGGAGAGAGGAGTCAGTGCCAACAGGGGATAAATGGGAGGGAGGAGTAGTGGTCTAGCTAGCTAAATGGGATGATACATGGGGAGGGAGAGGAGGTCAGTCCCAACAGGGGATCAGGGGGGCTGAGAGGAGTGTAGTGCATAGGGGTGGGGCTTGCCCCCTCCTACTATAACAAATTTTTTTTTTTCTTATGCGCTGGATGATATAATGAGGGTTGACACCTTCGCGCGAGAGACGTTACCAAAGTATTACTGTGTGTATTAGGGACTTAGGGTTGCCAGGTGTCCAGTATTGAACTGGACTGTCCTGTATTTGGACACTCTGTCCAGTAAGAAATGATAGGTAATCTGCACATGTATTGTCCGGTATAACCTCCACTGGAAGTTATGTGCCTGGTCATTACCTCCTTGGGCATGATGTGGCCCCGGTATTACACTCTCTGGACATGTATGTGTGTATAGGCCTCTGGACACTGTAGTTGTTTGTGGTATTGGTATTACCTCACGGAATGTACTTGTTCCGGATTACCTCTCCGGGGACAGTATGGTGTGTATAGAGGCTCTGGACATGTATGTGTGAATAGCGGTATTACCTCTCTGAAACATGTATGTGTGTTATAGCGGTATTACCTATCTGGACAATGTATGTGTGTAATAGCGGTATTACCCTCTGTGACGATGTAGTTTGTATAGGGTATACCTATCTTGACATGGTGTGTGTTTTTATAGCGGGTATTACCTCTCTGGTATGTATGTGTGTATCGCGGTATTACCTTCTGGAAGCGGTGTGTAGACGGTATTACCTCTTGGACATGGTTGTGTGTATAGCGGTATTACCTCTCGGGACAGTACGTGGTATACAGGTATTACCTCTTGGACATGTACGTGTGTCTAGGGTATACCTCTCTGGACCTTATGATGTGTGTATAGCGGTATTACCTCTCTGGCAGTGTATTTGTGTTTTATAGCGGTAGTTACCTACTCCGGACGTGACGTTGTATGATTACCTTGACAGAGTGTGTATAGGGTTACCTCTCTGGAAAGGACGTACGTGTGTATAGATCGGTATTACCCTCTCTGGAACTGTACGTGTGGTAATGCGGTATACCTCTCTGGACATTACTGTGTTGTATAGCGGGATTCCCTCTCTTGGACATGTATGTGTGTGTATAGCGTATTACCTCTGCTGGTAATGCGTTAACCTGAATGTTATGTGTGTGTATACCGTGTATTTACTCTCTGACATGGTTTGTTTGTATCGCGGTATTACCTCTCTGGACAGTATGGTTGTGTATAGCAGTTATTACATCTGGACATGTATGTGTATAGCGGTATACCCTCTCTGACATGTATGTGTTGTGTAACCGATGATCCTACTCTCTGGACATGTATGGTGTGTATAGTGGTCATTGCTACCATATCCGGGGCAGGTATGTGGTGTGCTTTTCCTCCCCTAATTTATCTTGGCTATTTACCATCTTGCGACATGTGTACCTCTCCCCCTTGAGTATGACACGGAGGAGAGAAACTCAGTATACAGCAGGGAGGAGTATGACACGGAGGAGAAATACTGTCAGTATATAGCAGTGCGGAGTATGACACGGAGGCGAAATACTGTCAGTATATAGCCTTAAAGAGTATGACACGGAGGAGAGATACTGCCAGTATATAGCAGTGCAGAGTATGACCCAGGGTTTGGGGCTTGGCAGTGATACGTACAACGGGCACCTTCCTGAGTGAGCGCAGAGCACAGTCGGTCAGGCAGCCCATGGCCGTGCGTGTGGAATAATCTCCTTCCGACAGGACATACTGCTCCCCGCAGCAATCCTCCCCCTCGTACAGACTCCAACTAGGGGGGACACCCAGCGTTATCTCTGCCGCAGAGCAAGGCGTGTGCTGCGAAGCAAGGTGTGTGCTGCGGAGCAAGGTGTGTGCTGCAGAGCAAGGCGTGTGCTGCGAAGCAAGGTGTGTGCTGCGGAGCAAGGTGTTGTGTCGGCCGGAGCAGGCATTGCCGCAGAGAAGGCCTTGTCTGTCTGCAGAGAAAGGTGTGTGCTTGGCGCAAGGTGTGGTGCTGCGAACAAGTTTGTGTGCCGGAAGCAAGTGGTGTGCTGCGTAGCAGGTGTGCCTGCGGACAAGCATGTGCCGCAGAGAAAAGGCTTGTGCTGCAGATAAAGGTGGGTGCTGCGGAGGGTGAAGTGTGTGGTTCCGGTGGGGGCGGAGCAAGGTGTGTTGTCTGCGGACAGGCTTGTGTGGCCGCAGAGACAGGCGTGTGCCGGCGAGAGAAGGCTGTTGCCGCAAGAAAGGCTTTGCCGCAGAGAAGGCGTGGTGCCGCAGAGCAAGGCGTGTGCAGGGGAAGCCTTGTGTCCCGCAGAGAAAGGTGTGTGTGCAGAAGCAAGGTCGTGTCCCAGGCACCAGCGCTGTTGCCGCAGAGAAGCATGGGCGTGTGCCGCCAGAGAAATGCGTGTGCCGTCAGAGAAATGCGTGTGCCGCAGAGAAATGCGTGTTGCCGCAGAGAACTGGCGTGTGCCGCCGAGAATGGCGTGTTGCCTCAGCAAGGCGTGTCCTCAAGAGATGGCGTGGTGCCCCCAGAGCAGGCATAGATGCCATGAGTAATACGTGTTCGCGCAACAGCGTGTCCACAGAGAATGGCGTGCTGCCGCAGAGCAATGGGCTGTGTGCCGAATAGAATGGCATTTGCCGTGCAGATCATGCGTGTGCCCCGCCAGGCGAGCATGAGTTGTGCCGCAGAGCATCGGTGTGTCGCAAGAGCGTTGTTCTTGCAGATAATCTTGCGAGTAATGCGTGTGCCGCCGAGCATGGCGTCGCCGCAAGCATGCGTGTGTGCCGACAAGCATGGCTTTGCGAACAGAGTACATGCGTGTGTCGCAGATGAATGGCGTGTGCCTCAAGCAAGCATATTTTGCGAGAAAGGCTTGTGCCGCAGAGAATGGCATGTCCTGCAGAGTAATACTGTACCGCCGAAGCATGCGTGTGGGCCACAAAGAATGGCATGTGCCTCAATCAATGGCCGTGTGCCGCAGAGTAAATGCCGTGTGCCGCTATAGATGTGTGTGCAGCAGAACCAGTCATGTACCGCGAGCAGTTTGTGTGCCGCAGAGCAAGTGTGTGCCGCAGCATGGCGTGTGCTGCAACACATGCGTGGTCTCTGCCGCAAAAATGTGTGTTGCTGCAGAGCAAGTGTGTACACCAGCAGCAGGGCTTGTTAGAAAACAAAGCGTTTGTTGAGCGCAACATGCATATGCAGAGTGGCCTGGGGGTCCTCACCTGCCCCCCTCCACCCGGCAGGTTTTTGGGTGAAAGGCTTCTGGGAGGAGCATACGGTCATCTCCATGTCACACAAGACCATCGGAGCTGGGTCTCAGAGAAGAGTCTGGATCTGAGGGGTGAGACCAGGACGTCAGAAGAGAGGGACCTCTAGGACACGCCCTGCACCACAATGTCTACACGGGAGCAGGACATGACATTGACCCGCATCGCTACCACAGCAACCCTCATACTATGTCACCCATTGTGTGAAGAAGAGACTCGACACACAGTGACCCATGCACTTTCACCTTGGAAACAAAACGCAGACTCTTCCCCTTCCCAACCTGAAAAGCCAAAGACTGTGTTATTCCACACAAGTATATGAAGGTACGCAAGGTACACCGTAAGACAGAATGTACACGTAACCACCGGCTCTACCTGTCCGCTCCTTGCTTGCTGCCCTCCATCCTTCTGAATCGAAGCGTCAAATGACGACCGCGGACGTCACCAACGTTGCCATGGTAACCTGACTTCATGATGTCATTTGACACCCTGCCAGGTTGAAAGGAGTGGGGATGGCGAGCAAAGGAGGCGTACAGCTACAGCTAGTCCGTCCCCGTCACGCCGATTGACCGCGACACGCCGAAAAGGTATTGGGGGCGAACGTTTTTTGCTGCCCCCAAATTTTGCCACCGCTATGCCACGGGCCGAACGGGGAATCCGGCCTGCCTTAGTGAGACGGCCACCCTACTCCTGTACAGTAACATGCGCCTCACCTATATTAAGGTACACAGGGCTCTCATCTGTACAGTACACAGGGCTCTCACCTGTATTACAGGTAAACCTGGGCCTCACCTATATTACAGGTACCACGGGCTCTCATCTGTACAGGTAACACTGGGCTCACTCCTGTATTACATGTAACCTGGCGCTCGCCTGTAGTACGGTAACCGGCTCTCACCTGTAGTGCAGGTAAACCTTGGCTTCGCCTATATTACAGGTTAACCGGGCTCTCGCGCTGTAGTACAGGTAAACTGGGCTCTCCCTGTTGATTACGGTAACACTGGGCTCTCGTCCGCCCCTTGTAGTACAGGTAACACAAGCCGTCACACTGGAGTGCAGGAACCAGGGCTTCTCGCCTGTAGTACCGGTAACAGCAGGGCTCCTCACGCTGTATGTACAGGTAACTGGCTCCTCGCCTGTATTACATGTACACAGGGCTCCTCAACCTGTGTGGCAGGTAACCAATGGCTCTCTCGCCGTAGTACAGGTAACACAGGCCCGCCCTCTCAGTCTGTGTAAGGACACGTGGGCTCTTGCTTGAGTACAGGTAACACTGGCTCTCGCCTGTTAGTATCAGGTACACAGGGCTCTCACCTGTAGTGCGTCACGGGCTCTCGCGATACAGGAACACACGGGCTCTCGTCTTAGGTACAGGGTCCGTCGTAGTGAGGCTCTCACCTGTAGTTGCACGTAACCAGGGCTCTCTCCGTAGTACAGGTTTAGCAACAGGGCTCTCTCTGTAGCAGGTAACACTGGGCTCTCGCCTGTATCAGGTACACTGGGCCTCCGCCTTTAGTACAGGTACACAGGGCTCTCGCCTGAGTGCATTGTAACACAGGCTCTCGCCTGTAGTACGTAGGTAACACGGGGCTCTTCGCCGTACAGGTAACACAGGGCTCTTCGCCTGTATACAGGTACCACCGGGCTCCTCGTCTGTAGTACAGGTAACATCTGGGCTTCGCCTGTAGACATTAACACAGGGCTCTCTCGCCGTAGTGGGTACACAGGGCCTCACCTGTAGGCAGGTACACAGCTGGTTCCGCCTGTACTTACAGGTAACACAGGCTCTCCGCTGGCTTAGTACATGTAACACAAGGCTCTCCCTTTAGTGCAGGTAACACAAGGGCCTCTCCGCCTGTAGTGGCAGGTAACACAAGGGCTCTCGCCTGTAGTACAGGTAACACAAGGCTCTCACCTGTAGTGCAGGTAACACAGGGCTCTCGCCTATATTACAGGTAACACAGGGCTCTCGCCTGTAGTACAGGTAATACTGGGCTCTCACCTGTATTACAGGTAACACTGGGCTCTCGCCTGTAGTACAGGTAACACAAGGCTCTCACCTGTAGTGCAGGTAACACAGGGCTCTCGCCTGTAGTACAGGTAACACAGGGCTCTCGTCTGTAGTACAGGTAACACTGGGCTCTCGCCTGTAGTACAGGTAACACAGGGCTCTCGCCTGTAGTACAGGTAACACAGGGCTCTCGCCTGTAGT
>WSYH01014867.1:0-14944 GCA_036426205.1 Ascaphus truei
CCCCCCCCCCCGAAAGCCAACCGGGCTGCAGCAGCGGGGACCTCCCGCCCCTGACATCGATCGGTGGATCGAGGGGAAGGGGACAGGAGGAGGGGAAGGGGACAGGAGCAGGAAGAGGGGATGGGAGCAGGAGGAGGGGACAGGGGACAGGAGCAGGAGGAGGGGACAGGAGCAGGGGACAGGAGGAGGGGAATGGGACAGGAGCAGGGGACAGGAGAGCTTCCGCGGTGGGGAGTAGGGAGCCATGTGGGGACCAGGGTGATCGCAGGGAAAGAGCAGAGGGGCCGCAGCATGGAGAGTACTTACCCTCCAACAGAGCTCCAGGCAGAATGGCCGCTCGTTGGGGGCGGGCTCATATAGAGCCTGGCCACGCGCCCACAAAGCCTGGAGCGCGTGTCAATCAGGAGTCAGGTAGGGGAGTTTTTTTTTTTTTTTTTCAGCGTGAGCAGGGAAATTTCAGCGCGAACGGGGGAATTTAAAAAAAAAACACGTGTGCTGCTTGGGCCAATAGTTACTCGCCCGGGGGTTAAATCCACCCGCCCCGGGCGAGTAAATGTATACAATTGTCGAACACTGTATATATATATACATATATATACTGCATTACAATTCATGAATTTATGCCATCTGGCGGACACGCGAAGCATTGCAGCCTAGTAAATCCTGAACCATTATCAATTAACACATCAACCGCGCGTCAGCCGGGCATGCGCCTGGCTGGGAAGGCAAAAGGAGCGCGGCATGCTCCAGGTGAACAGCGTGGCATTCGAGGAACATGCCAGGTAAAAGCCGGTGATTTGTAAGAATAAAAGCTGCCGCTCTTGTATATGTTTGGGGCTGGGAGACATGCTTATCTAAAGGGAGTTGTGGATTGCATAGTATTTCACTAGAAATACTCCCAAGTGAATAGAAGCTTTGTTTACCCCTTGTTTGGATGGTTTCTGAAGTTAAGGAAACAGGCGCAATAAAAGCCTTATTTAATTTCACCATAACCAGTCTCCCTTCATACCTCTGTGAGCGTCCGCCTACATATGGTGTCCGAAGTGGGACGAGAGGGTGGTCTTTGAAGTTGAAGGGACCGAGCTGGCTGTGAAAAACATTTTGTGCTTTTTGTCTACAAACAGTCTGAGCAACATAAACAAAAAAATCTCATGCAGCAGAGGACCAAGTTAAAGTGATACACACCAGGCAGGAAATCTAACCTGCACTGAAACTTACAAAACCACAGATGGAATCTTTTCCCCAATCCCAAAAGGAGAGAGAGAGAGAGACTGCTGAAGCAGGTAAACCTTATTTGCCTATCCCAATAAAGTGTAATATGTCATTGAAATAGGGGGTTTCCTTCCAGCCATAGTCAGGGTTCAAGAAGTGAGTTAGCCCTTATAGGGATAGGCGTTTGTTGTTTTCAAATTTTTAGCTGAAGCAGTGAATACAGATGGTGACCCACGAGCGGTACTGATTCTGCAAGTAAAGGCTGCCACACGCATAGGACTACCAGTTGTGAATGGAGTATATGCAGAAAAATGTGAAAATTGATGCAACGACTGTGCTGAAGCAGGGGAATTTTCAGTAAACAAGTGCTGAGGGTTAAAATTGCCTACTAGAAAAAAGGGAATTGCTCAGCTGTGTAAAAGGTATCCAAAGTGTGAAGAGTGAAGTCATAATACCCAAAGTTGAGACTGAACTCAAGCAGAAATCACATTATTTGTCTGAAGCAGAGAGATTGCACCTAGCAAGTAAATGGTTGTAAAGCAAACAGAGTTTTACCTAGCAACTGCACATCCAGCATACCTAATGAGAGATTAAACCTAGCAAGTAAATGGTGTAAAGCAAAATAGACTTTTTTACCTAGCAACTGCCATCCTGTATACTGATGAGAGAAAATGTGTGCACAGTACTGCTGATATTGTAAACTTACCCAAGAGAAAAAAAAAGTCTACAGAGAGCTGTGAGAGCTACGACCTCTACAAGCAAAATAGGCCCACCTGTAGGACTACCACAATTGGGGGTTCTAGCAAATACAGTGGCAACAGCTGCAATAGCGCCTCCTGAGGTCCGGAAGAAAAATTCACTGATAGCCCCAAAATGGAGGACAAGATGCAGCGTTCCTGTAATGAACCCTACCCCACGGAAGTGTGGCCCTTCCAGTCCGATGAGGAGGAAGACATCTCTTATGGGGAACCCGAACCGAGTCACACCCACAAACACCCCAAGAATGGTGGGGGTGCCTGAACTCAGTACGAACCGAAAAGACCGCTCCTATGATGACAAATATGATCGGCAGGAGAAGAGCGGGGAGCGGTGGATCACCGAATATTTCCGTCAGCTGTTACAGTTGCAAGAAAAGCCAGGTGGATCCAGTGATGCTGCTAAAAATTTCAAATGAAGATGGAGACCCCAGTATCCCTGAGGGGACAGTGTCATCCAAAACAAAAGGCGAAAAAAGAAAAAAAAAGTGGTTCTCCACTTACCGTGGAAGGAACAGACACGTCCGCAGACCTGTGGAGAAAAAGGGGGACCGAGATGCCCTGCAGCCTAGAGAAAATGGAGAATTCGTCCCGCCGTTAACCGAATATCCAGAGGGCCCAAGGCAAAGTCGTGTACCCCAAAGAAGTGTCTGTCCGGTGCCAATAATGAGGAACCCCCAATCAACCATCCCAGGGAAGCGGAGCGGAACCAGTGAGTGTCGATCCCTTGACCAGCCCTCAGGATGCGCTGAAAAATGCCAGGCGTGACTGTGATTGGCTCCTGAAAATAACGTGAAGCTACAGAAAGATGTGCTCACAATGTACTCTTTGGCCAGGACAGATTGGACGATCTCAAGACTGAGCTAGATACTGCAAACGCTACTATTTCCACCAGGATGAAAGCAGAGCCAATCTGATATAATGATGGCTAAGCTGAAGGGAAATATGAGGAGGCACAGAAGCACATGACAGTCTTCCAGCAAGAGGTTCACACTCTTGCATAGAGCTGAATGCCTCACAACAGGAGGTCACAGTGTCCGGAGAGACGTAGACGTATCTCAGAAAGAGTTTCATACACTCCGCAGAGCACTGGATGCCTCACATCATGAGACCAACAGCTGTCGCACAGACCTGGAAGTTTCCAGAAAGGAACTACACAGTCTCACTGAGGAGTTGGACATTTCTAAAGAAACAATTGCAATCTTAATACAGATCTCCAAGTCTATCAGAAGGAGCTTCAGACCCTCAACCTAGAGAAGGAAGTCCCACGCCAGGAGACTGTCATTCTCAAACAGAAATGCGTAAATGGAAGGAGGACTGCAAGGAGGCCCTGAATAGTACAGATACTGAAAAAGGAAAAATTTAAGAAAAAAACTTAAAACTAAAAGAAAAAAATTCATTTGACAAACGACGTCAAAAAAGATGAAAACTGCACGAGTGTAAAGAAATAAATAGACTTTGGAAGGTGAGAAGTTTTAAGCAGAGCACCGACTGCAGAACCAACTGACTCATGGTCTGCGTACGCACCTCGAGAAGGCCGAGGAAGAAGCAGCGAACCTCTCAGGAAGAAATCTGCAAGCTATTAAAGAAATTCAAGTGCTGCAGGAACATCTGATTACCCAGTATGTCCCGCAAAGCGCATGAGAAACTGAAGCTACCCTGAGCGTCACCAAAGCATCGCAAGCGGCCAAGGTTAGAACCCAGTGACCGCACAAAAGGGAGCACAAAGGTCCAGAAACTAAAACAAGTAACTGTGGCCCAAGCAAGAAATTCATAGTGCTTCACAATGCAATAAAATGTGGAAGCAAGCTCAGAGAAAGCAAAGCGTGCAGATAAATTCCCTGAGAAGAGACTTGCTAAGTCGCACTCAAAAACAGGGATCTCTCGCGATGAGATTAAAGTGGACAAGTATTGATCCTGACTAAGCGTCAGTGTCCCACAGCCACAAAAACCCATGAAGACAAGGGTACAGTGAGAGCTGGGAATACCACTCGTCTGAAAGACAAGGTAGCAAAATTTGAACCACCTAAACAAGCACTAGCAAAACCTTCAGCCACCCAACAGGCAATTAAAGAAGGTACACGTGCTGAATCAAACCAGAAGAATCCTTAGCTGATGAAGCTGAAAAGATGGGACATTCTTGAAGTGGATATGGATTTGCAACGTTACTCCCAAAAGGCTGAAACTCAGCACCCCATTGAGTGGGAAAAGGGCAGAGACACAGCTTCAAGAGCAGAAAAACTCAAAGGGTCTTTTTTACAAACGCTCAGAAACTACTGCCATACAGTCTGCCTACAATAGAGACAAGCACCCGATGCGAGGGAAATCTCATGACCGCGCACATAGCAAAAAGACTATACTTAGAAAAAGTCCTCCACGAGCGACTGAGGAGTGCTGATCAAGCACCTTCGGGAGGAGACACGAATAAACTGAGAAAGGGCTCCAAACCCAGCGGGAGTCACCGAAGCAAGGCCACGGTGACTAGGTTCTCTTCCTCTCCATACACCTCTCATCAATGTCACGAGATATCTAGTAATGATAGTAAGGATGGGCTTTGGCGTGGCAAGCCCGAGCTTCCCACAACAGGGGAGGTATTAACAGGGGAGTTATCCCTGTTTCAGGTAATGTGCCTCTAATCCAGCAGTGTGGTGGTTTAAACTGCTGGTTAGTCAATTAACAAACACCACCTGCCTGATTAGATTGCTTAGAAAAGGTTGTCTTTTGAGACAGGAAGTGAGACTCCTTACTCACACCTGAGCTGAAACTTGGAGACAGAGCAGAGATCTCCTAGTCCACAACGGGGCTGAACCAAGGAAGGACAGATGTCTTGAGCAACAAGCTACCACAAGACAAAGGGACAAGATTCTAACCGGACAGCCTGACATTCCTGTGCACACAAGGGTGGCGGTTCCAAGAGAGCAAGAGAGCTCCCTAAGCAGCCAGCTAACAGATAAGACTTTCATTATAAGTCTTTTATATCTTTTCATTTCATCTATATGTTTTGGTGGGCTGGGAGACATGCTTATCTAAAGGGAGTTGTGGATTGCATAGTATTTCACTAGAAATACTCCCAAGTGAATAGAAGCTTTGTTTACCCCTTGTTTGGATGGTATCCTGATGTTAAGGAAACAGGCGCAATAAAAGCCTTATTTAATTTCACCATAACCAGTCTCCCTTGCATACCTCTGTGAGCGTCCGACCTACGGGGTCCAAACGTGCAACCCGATGCTGGGGAAGCACTTTGTACCGCCGACACTGTGTTTCAAAGTTCTTTAGAAAACTGTCGATCTGATCGGTACCTTCCACGAACTTGTGAGACTGTGCTGATCCAGTTTGAGTTCATCTTTGTTGGGTTGGACAGGGGGGCAATAAGCAGGTCTGTTCACTGCCATAGTGATAAACTGCAGCCGTTCCACTGGTGTCCCTCTGTCACCCCACATCAGTGCCAACATTTCCGGGGTGAACGGACTGGTAGCCGCAGCAACCAATACCCCTCCTGTTGCACTGCTCCTGGGAGGTGCACTCGTTCCCTCCTCGAGATTCCGCCGCCCCGGCACTGGGTTCCTTCCCTGATCTCCGGGTGGCTGTATAAGGGCAAGCTGAGCCGTATCCTGAGGCTCTGCAAGCCGGGCTTCATAGTCACCGATTGCGTCAACCATGTCTGCGACCTCCTGGTTCTCATAGGGCAGTCCATATTCACGGCACTTGTCCTTCAGCTGAGCTCGGGTCCTCATGTTGGATGAGTCTTCAGCCTCGCTCATGGTTCACGGTCGCAGCAGTGAGGTGGTGTTACAACTTGTGTTAACTGTTGCATTACTGTGTGTTCAATATCTTTAGTCCCAGGAACTCGCAATTCCCTTCGAGTTCCCACTATATTACAGGGTCCCACAGTACACTGTAATACAGGTTCAGTTCAATCCCGCCGCTGCCACCATTTAATTATAGAGCTTGTAACGGTAACTTATGACAAGATATAACAAACACCAAATATCTGGGTTGAACTGAACGAGGCTTAGATATAATAAAATATATTTATTCCTTAAAAAGGTGAACACAGCAATATAGTACAATTAACAGGCAAGAAGGTAACACTTACTTGGGTTGGGGAATGGAGAAGTATCAGCTAGCAATTCTCCAGCAATCCGGTGACATTCAAGGTGAAATCAGAAGAACAAGAACTCTAGGGTTGACACAGTTTATATACCTTTGTAACCCTATTCTTAACATTGAATACAGACTATTGGTGAACAATTATCTGTATCCAATCCCTAACGTGGAAACACATTTTAACCCATGCCCCCCAGCCTGTTAGCCCATGCGTACTCGGACTTTGAGGGTCTTATTTCTGTAGCCCCATAATTAAATCAGGGGCGACGACCAGTCTACCAGATGAAGTATCTGGCAGGATCTTCATTGTTTGTAGGTGTAGATATAACACTAACAATCCACTCCAGTTTGATGCTTCTCCGCCCTCAGGTAAACAGTTACAGGAACAACATTTAGTTTTTTGACATAAATGTATTTATTGTATTACATTATACTACAATTAGTCCTTGGTACATGGTGTGTGTAAAAATGTCGGATCTAGAAATAAAAGCCAGGTGTGAATGAGTAGTTCTGAACCCCTTAACCAATGTTGGATGTCCCCGCTTCACAATATCTAAGCAGCAATCCCACTGGGATCTTACCTGATTTGCAGTCCCTCAATGTCCAAGTACGTCCATTCCCGCAATGTTATACATGGGGAGGTGTTCATTACCTGTTCTTCTGGGTTAGGGGGGGGGTTCCGATGTCTTCCGTGTGAAGCTTGAGCCAGATCTGAAGAAAGCAGTATAGGGTAGTTAAGATTTCTTGAGTGTGTAGTATAGGGCAGTTAAGATATATAGGGTAAATAAGGAGATCCAGAGTGTGAGGACAGAAGAGAGAGAGTGTGGGGGGAGACGAGAGGAGAGCGAGAGGTGGTGTCGGAGGGAGAGAGAGAGAGAGAGGAGTGTGGGGAAGAGGGGAAGAGAGCGTGTGGGGGAGAAGAGTGAGAGAGAGTGTTGGGGAGAGGGAGAGCGGTGTTGGGGAGAGAGGGAGAGAGAGTGTGGGGGAGAGGAGAGAGAGAGAGTGTGGGAGAGGGAGAGAGAGAGTGTGGGGGAGAGAGGTGGGGGGAGAGAGAGAGAGTGGGGGGGGGGAGAGAGAGTGGGGGGGAGAGAGAGAGAGAGTGTGGGGGAGAGGGGAAGAGAGAGTGTGGGAGAGAGTGTGGGGGAGAGAGAGAGTGTGGGGGAGAGAGTGTGGGGAGAGAGGGAGAGAGAGTGTGGGGGAGGAGGGAGAGGGAGTGGAGAGGGAGAGAGAGAGTGTGGGGAGAGGGAGAGAGAGTGTGGGGGAGAGAGAGAGGTGGGGGGGGGAGAGAGAGAGTGTGGGGGGGAGAGAGAGAGAGTGGGGGGGAGGAGAGAGTGTGTGGGGGAGAGAGAGAGAGAGAGAGAGTGTGGGGGAGAGAGGGGGGAGAGAGAGTGTTGGGGAAAGAGAGAGTGTGGGGGGGAGGGAGAGAGAGAGAGAGTGGGGGGAGAGAGAGAGAGTGTGGGGAGGGAGAGAGAGTGTGGGGAGAGAGGAGTGTGTGGGAGAGAGAGAGTGTGGGGGGAGAGAGAGATGTGGGGGGGGAGAGAGCGGTGGGGGGGGAGGAGAGAGTGTGGGGGGGAGAGAGAGAGAGTGTGGGGGGGGGAGAGGAGAGGGGAGAGAGGGGAGAGAGAGTGTGGGGGGAGAGAGAGAGTGTGGGGGGGAGAGAGAGTGTGTGGGGGGGAGAGAGATGTGTGTGGGGGGAGAGGGTGGGGGGAGAGGAGGAGAGAGAACGGTGGGTGACACACACAGAGGGTGGGTGATACACAGAGAGAGAGGCTGGGTGAGTGACTGGCTGGTTGAGTGGTTTGCTGGGTGAGTGGCTGGGTGGGGCAGGGGTGACTGGGTGGGTGAGTGACTGACACTGACTGGGGGTGGGGGGGTGACTGACACTGACGGGGGGTGGGGGGGTGACTGACACTGACTGGGGGTGGGGGGGGGTGACTGACACTGACTGGGGGTGGGGGGGGACTGACACTGACTGGGGGTGGGGGTGACTGACACGACTGGGGTGGGTGGGTGACATGACCTGACGGGGTGGGGGGTGATGCACGACTGGGGGTGACTGACAGAGGGGGGGGCGCGACTGACTGGGGGGAAGGTTACGATGGGGGGGTATAACTGGGGGGGTGGGGGTGAGACTGGGGTGGGGGGGTATGACTGGGGGGGACCTCTGGTGTCACATACTCCCATACACACATACATTCAATTCACACACACACACATTCTCACACAACACACACACAATCTCCACACACACACAGGGGAGGAAAGGCCGCGACCAGCACCACGCAAATCCCCCACCACCCGCGCCCATCTCCTCGTGGGGGGGGCAGGCCGACATTCCCCCCCCCCAATCAGCAGGGTGGGTGGGAGGCACGTGGCGAGGTATCCCCCACGGGCGCCCCAGGTGACAGTCAGCCCCGCCGTGGCCGCACACTGCCCTGCTCCCTCGCCGGCAGTCAACAGTGCCTGGCCAAGCTGCAGGCTGATTCCCCCCCAGCCGCGGCGGGCATGATGCTCGTGGCGGGGGGGGGAGCCAGGCCGACATCCCCCCACCTCATGCGGCGGCCTGCGCCATCATAGAAGGTAGGGGACGCATGGGAGGCACGTGGTGGGGCCGAGCCCCCCCCCCGAAAGCCAACCGGGCTTCGCCAGCGGGGACCTCCGCCCCTGACATCGTCGGTGGAGTCGAGGGGAAGGGGACAGGAGGAGGGGAAGGGGACAGGAGACAGGAAGAGGAGGGATGGGGAGCAGGAGGATGGGGACAGGGGACAGGATCAGGAGGAGGGACAGGAGCAGGGGACGGAGGAGGGGAATGGGACAGGAGCAGGGGGAAGGAGAGGCTTCCGCGGTGGGGGTAGGGAAGGCCATGTGGGGACCAGGTGATCGCAAGGGAAAGAGCAGAGGGCCGCAGCATGGAGAGTACTACCCTCAACAGAGTCCAGCAGAATGGCCGCTCGTTGGGGGCGGGGCTCATATAGAGCTGGCACCGCCCACAAAGCCTGGAGCGCGTGTCAATCAGGAGCAGGTAGGGGAGTTTTTTTTTTTTTTTTTTCAGCGTGAGCAGGGAAATTTCAGCGGCGAACGGGGGAATTTAAAAAAAAAACACGTGTGCCGCTTGGGCCAATAGTTATAGCCCGGGGGTTAAATCCACCGCCCGGGCGAGTAAAGGTAAATATACAATTGTCGAACACTGTATATATATACAATATATATACTGCATTACAATTCATGAATTTATGCCATCTGGCGGGACACGCGAAGCATTGCGCTAGTAAATCCTGAACCATTATCAATTAACACATCAACCGCGCGTCAAGCGGGCATGCGCCTGGCTGGAAGGCAAAAGGAGCGCGCATGCTCCAGGTGAACAGCGTGGCATTCGAGGAACCTGCCAGGTAAACGCGGTGATTTGTAAGATAAAAGCTGCCGCTCTTGTATATGTTTGGGGCTGGGGAGGACAGTTATCTAAAGGGAGTGTGGATTGCATAGTATTTCACTAGAAATACTCCCAAGTGAATAGAAGCTTTTGTTACCCCTTGTTTGGACTGGTTCCTGAAGTTAAGGAAACAGGCGCAAAAAAGCCTTATTTAATTTCACCATAACCAGTCTCCCTTCATACCTTGTGAGCGTCCGCCTACATATGGTGTCCGAAGTGGGACGAGAGGGGTCTTTGAAGTAGAAGGGACCGAGCTGGTCGTGAAAACATTTTTGTGCTTTTTTGTCTACAAACAGTTGAGCAACATAAACAAAAAAATCTCATGCAGCAGAGGACCGAGTTAAAGTGATACACACCAGGCAGGAAATCTAACCTGCACTGAAACTTACAAAACCACAGATGGAATCTTTTCCCCAATCCCAAAAGGAGAGAGAGAGAGAGAGACTGCTGAAGCAGGTAAACCTATTTGCCTATCCAATAAAGTGTAATATGTCCTTGAAATAGGGGGTTGACCTCCAAGGCATAGTCAGGGGTCAAGAAGTGAGTTAGCCCTTATAGGGATAGGCTTTGTTGTTTTCAAATGTTTTAGCTGAAGCAGTGAATACAGATGGTGACCCACGGAAGCGGTACTGATTCTGCAAGTAAAGGCTGCCACACCGCATAGGACTACCAGTTGTGAAGTGGAGTTATGCAGAGAAAAATGTGAAATTGATGCACGACTGTGCTGAAGCAGGCGGGAATTTTCAGTAAACAAGTGTAGGGTTAAAATTGCCTACTGAAAAAAAAGGAATTGCTCAGCTGTGTTGTAAAAGGTATCCCAAAGTGTGAGAAGAGTGAATGTCTAATACCCAAAGTTGAGACTGAACTCAAAGACAGAAAATCACATTTATTTGGTCTGAAAGCAGAGAGATTGCACCTAGCAAGTAATGGTGTAAAGCAAACGAAGTTCTTACCTAGCAACTGCACATCCAGCATACCTAATGAGAGATTAAACTAGCAAGTAAAGGTGTTGTTGTAAAGCAAAATAGACTTTTTTACCTAGCAACGCCACATCCGGTATACCTGATGAGAGAAACTGTGTGCACAGTACTGAGATTTGTAAATACCCAAGAGAAAAAAAAGTCTACAGAGAGCTGTGAGAGCTACGACCTCTACCAGCAAATAGGCCCACCTGTAGGACTACCACAATTGGGGGGTTCTGCAAATACAGTGGCAACAGCTGCAATAGCGCCTCCTGAGGTCCAGGAAGAAAATTACATGATAGCCCCAAAATGGAGGACAAGATTGGCAGCGTTCCTGTAATGAACCCTACCACCGGAAGTGGTGCCCTTTCAGTCTCGATGAGGAGGAAGGAAGACATCTCTATGGGGAACCCGCACCGAGTCACCCCCACAAAAACACCCCAAGAAATGGTGGGGGGTGCCTGAAATCAGTACGAACCGAAAAGACCGCTCCCTATGATGACAAATATGATCGGCAGGAGAGAAGAGCGGGAGCGGTGGATCCAGCAATATTTCCGTCAGTGCTGGTACAGTTGCAAGAAAAGCCAGGGGATCAGTGATGCTGCTAAAATTTCAAATGAAGATTGGAGACCCCAGTATCCCTGAGGGACAGTGTCATCCAAAACAAAAGGCGAAAAAAAAAAAAAGAAAAGTGGTTTCACTTACCGTGGAAGGAACAGACACGTCGCAGATCCTGTGGAGAAAAGGGGGACCGAGATGCCTGCAGCCTAGAGAAAATGGAGAATTCGTCCGCCGTTAACCGAATATCCAGAGGGCCCAAGGCAGAAGTCGTGTACCCCAAAGAAGTGTCTGTCCGGTGCCAATAATGAGGAACCCCCAATCAACCTCCAGGGAAGCGGAGCGGAAACAGTGAGTGTCGATCCCTTGACCAGCCTCAGGATGCGCTGAAAAAGCCAGGCGTGACTGTGATTGGCTCCTGGAAAAAATAGTGAAGCTACAGAAAGATGTGCTACAATGTACTCTTTGGCCAGGACAGAATTGGACGATTCACAAGACTGAGCTAGATTACTGCAAACGCTACTATTTCCACCATGGAGTGATGAAAAGCAGAGCCAATCTGATATAATGATGGCTAAGCTGAAGCGGAAATATGAGGAGGCACAGAAGCACATGACAGTCTTCCAGCAAGAGGTTCACACTCTTTGCATAGAGCTGAATGCCTCACAACAGGAGGTCAACAGGTCCGGAGAGACGTAGACGTATCTCAGAAAGAGTTTCATACACTCCGCAGAGCACTGGATGCCTCACATCATGAGACCAACAAGCTGTCGCAAGACCTGGAAGTTTCCAGAAAGGAACTACACAGTCGCACTGAGGAGTTGGACATTTCTAAAGAACAATTGTCAATCTTAATACAGATCTCCAAGTCTATCAGAAGGGAGCTTCAGACCCTCAACCTAGAGAAGGAAGTCCCACGCCGGAGACTGTCATTCTCAAAGCAGAAATGCGTAAATGGAAGGAGGACTGCAGGAGGCCCTGAATAGTACAGATACTGAAAAAAGGAGAAAATTTAAGAAAAAAAACTTAAAACTAAAAGAAAGAAAAAATTCATTTGACAAACGACGTCAAGGAAAAGAATGAAAAGCTGCACGAGTGTAAAGAAAATAAATAGACTTTGGAAGGTGAGAAGTTTTAAGCAGAGCACCGACTGCAGAACCAACTGCATGGTCTGCGTAAGCACCTCGAGAAGGCCGAGGAGAAGCAGCGAACTCTGCAGGAAGACAGAAATCTGCAAGCTATTAAAGAAATTCAAGTGCTGCAGGAACATCTGATTACCCAGTATGTCCCGCAAGGAGAGCATATGGAAATGAAGGACCCTGAGCGTCACCAAGCATCGATAGAGGCCAGGTTAGAACCCAGTTGACCGGCACAAAAGGGAGCACAAGAAGGTCCAGAAACTAAAACAAGTAACTGTGGCCCAAGCAAAGAAATTCATAGTGCTTCCACAATGCAATAAAAATGTGGAAGCAAGCTCAGAGAAAGCAAAAGCGTGCAGATAAATTCCTGAGAAGAGACTTGCAAGTCGCACTCAAAAAACAGGGATCTCTGCGGATGAGATTAAAGTGGACAAGTATTGATCCTGACTAAGCGTCAGTGTCCCACAGCCACAAAAAACCCATGAAGACAAGGGTACAGTGAGAGCTGGGAATACCACTGTCTGAAAGACAAAGGTAGCAAAATTTGAACCACCTAAACAAGCACTAGCAAAACCTTCAGCCACCCAACAGGCAATTAAAGAAGGTAACGTGCTGAATCAAAACCAGAAGAATCCTTAGCTGATGAAGCTGAAAAAGATGGGACATTCGGAAGTGGATATGGATTTGCAACGTTACCCCAAAAAGGCTGAACTAGCAACCCCCATTGAGTGGGAAAAGGGCAGAGACACAGCTTCAAGAGCAGAAAAACTCAAAGGGCTGTTTTAAACGCTCAGAAACTACTGCCATACAGTCTGCCTACAATAAGACAAGCACCCGATGCGAGGGAAATCTCATGAACGCGCACATAGCAAAAAAGACTATACTTAGAAAAAGTCCTCCACGAGCGACCTGAGGAGTGCTGATTCAGCAACCTTCGGGAGGAGACACGAAATAAACTGGAGAAAGGGCTCCAATCCCAGCGGGGAATGAGGGTTCTCTCTCCATACACTCTCATCAAGTCACAGAGATATCTAGAATGGGTGGAAGGATGGGCTTTGGACGTGGCAAGCCCGAGCTTCCCACAACAGGGGAGGTATGTAACAGGGGAGTTATCCTGTTCAGGTAATGTGCCTCTAAACAGCAGGTGGTGGTTAAACTGCTGGTAGTCAATTAACAAACACCACCTGCCTGATTAGATTGCTTAGAAAAGGTTGTCTTTTGAGACAGGAAGTGAGACTCCTTAGCTCACACCTGAGCTGAAACTTGGAGACAGAGCAGAGATCTCCTTAGTCCACAACTGGGGCTGAACCAAGGAAGGACAGATGTCTTGAGCAACAAGCTGACCACAAGACAAAGGGGACAAGATTCTAACCGGAGCCTGACATATTCCTGTGCACACAAGGGTGCGGTTCCAAGAGAGCAGAGAAGCTCCCTACAGCAGCCCAGCTAACAGATAAGACTTCATTATAAGTCTTTTATATCTGTTCATTTATGCAATATGTTTGGGGGGGGACATGCTTATCTAGAAGGGAGTTGTGGATTGCATAGTATTTCACTAGAATACTCCCAAGTGAATAGAAGCTGTTTACCCTTGTTTGGATGGTATCCTGATGTTAAGGAAACAGGCGCAATAAAAGCCTATTAATTTCACCCAAAACAGTCTCCCTTGCATCCTCTGTGAGCGTCCGCTACGGGGTCCAAACGTGCAACCCGATGTGGGGAAGCACTTTGTACCGCGACACTGTGTTTCAAAGTTCTTTAGAAAACTGTCGATCTGATCGGTACCTTCCACGAACTGTGAGACTGTGCTGATCCAGTTGAGTTCATCTTTGTTGGGTTGGACAGGGGGGCCAATAAGCAGGTCTGTTCCTGCATAGTGATAAATGCAAGCGTTCCACCGGTGTCCCTTTCACCCCACACAGTGCCAACATTTCCGGGAGTGAACGGACTGGTAGCCGCAGCAACCAATACCCCTCCTGTTGCACTGCTCCTGGGAGGTGCACTCGTTCCTCCTCGAGTTCCGCCGCCCCGGCACTGGGTTCCTTCCTGATCTCGGGTGCTGTAAAGGGCAAGTGAGCGTATCATGAGCTCTGCAAGCCGGGCTTCATAGTCACCGATTGCGTTCAACCATGTCTGCGACCTCCTGGTTCTCATAGGGCAGTCCATATTCACGCACTTGTCCTTCAGCTGAGCTCGGGTCCTCATGTTGGATGAGTCTTCAGCCTCGTCATGGTTCACGGTTCGCAGCAGTGAGGTGGTGTTACAACTTGTGTTAACTGTTGCATTCTGTGTGTTCAATATCTTTAGTCCCAGGAACTCGCAATTCCCTTCGAGTTCCCACTATATTACAGGGTCCCACAGTACACTGTAATACAGGTTCAGTTAATCCCGCCGCTGCCCCATTTAATTATAGAGCTTGTAACGGTAACTTATGACAAGATATAACAAACACCAAATATCTGGGTTGAACTGAACGAGGCCTAGATATAATAAAATATATTTATTCCATTAAAAAGGTGAACACAGCAATATGTACAATAACAGGCAAGAAGGTAACACTTACTTGGGTTGGGGAATGAGAGTATCAGCTAGCAATTCTCCAGCAAATCCGGTGACATTCAAGGTGAAATCAGAAGACACAAGATCTAGGGTTGACACAGTTGATTACCTTTGTAACCCTATTCTTAACATTGAATAACTATATATTATGTATATATATATATATATATCTATATATATATATATATTATAGATACTATATATTATCTATATATATAG
>WSYH01014868.1:0-14942 GCA_036426205.1 Ascaphus truei
CCCCTGCAGAGCATCGCAGACACTGCTACGATACGCACAGATAAATCAGATCTTATACATGTATAGAAATGAGAATAGTAACACTTCGCTGTGACAACAACCAGACGCCACCATTCTCACTTATCCAGTAAAGAAACGTGTCAGACTCCTCGTGGGAAACATTAAAGTGGCAAAAAAGTTCCAGAACATCACTGGATCCCATCCTGAGGGTAAGGTCCATATGGTTGGAACAGTGTAATTATGCCACTTCATCGTGAATCTAGCCAGACTAAGATTTGTGTATTTCAATGTTTAATCGCACATTCAGTGTTAATATGTTACTTATACTCTGAATGCTGACCTTCTGGTGTATTTTAAATTCTTTTAATCCTTCGTATTTACACAAGGTGATACAATGCATATAATGACTGACAATGCATACTGTATAGTGACTGCCATAACTGCCCACTTTGTGTGCCACAGAAAGGGAAAAAAAACAAACTGATGGATTTATAGGGATTTGAAACAAAAGATATACGTCACTTCGGTATTAATATTGCCATTACATTAACCCAGGGCTGGCCAATTCCAGTCTTTAAGGGTTACCAACAGGTCAGGTTTTAAGGTCAACCCAGTTTCAGCACAGGTGGCTCAGAGGCTCGGTCGGAGCCTCTGATTGAGCCACCTGTGCTGAAGCAGGGATATTTTGAAAACCTGACATGTTGGCGACCATTGAGGACTGTAGTTGGCCACTCTGCATTAACCCATAAAAGCCGATGCCCAACTCCATATATAATTGGCTGGTTTGAAAAGTATAAGATGATCTGTAACATACTACCAGATGTCAATTAAAAAAAAAAAACCACACCACGGAAATATTACCCAGCAATAGTGATTTTCTCCGGCCGCTGCATTGTAGTGCAACACATGAGGGATGTGCTTCTCCCATCCGAACGTAGGACAGGCACCTGACCTGTTTGAGGTCTTATAAACCTCGCCTATGCCTCTCAGGTCAGTTGTATGGCTAACCAAGCTGCATACGATTCCAAAGGACATTACTTTTTAAAGTACCGCGAAATCCACTTTTAAATAAAAATGGAGGTGGGGACTTGGCGTGCCCTGCCACAGAGACCAAGGGGAAAGAGTGAGATTTAAGTTCTCTCTTCCGTCCCTGCATGTTAGCAGGAGATATGAGGGAATATCCCAAAAGCAGTAACTCCCTGAAAACAAAAATATGGTGTTGGTCAAATTATTGTAACCCTCCCTGCCCGTCTCCAAGGGCGTTTACACCGAGGTCGGTGTAATGCTGCGCTGTACGCATTACCTTGTTCAGGGTGCAGGCCGGGCGTTAGCACACAATGGTGGGTGCCAGGAACTTGATTCATTCAAAAACAGCAGAATATTGTCTGGAAAGAAACTGCAGACGTCCTTCCCTCAGCTATGGTAGGACCAGAACAACTGCCCTGGGGTGGGTAACACCCCCTTTTATAGCGGTCTTACAAGTCTTGTCCTACCTCCGCTGGATGGAGGAGTTAACCCATTGGCGTCTGCCATAGAGGCATTTCTGGAAACGGATTAACCTGCTCCATACCGTGGTTCTACCTGTGGCGGTGGGCCTAGTGGTGCTGCCTTCATGTCTGGTAGTTGGTCTTGGTGCCGTAAAAGATCTGTAACCCCAAAAGGACTGTCTGACCTCTGGATGACATAGTAAAACAGGGTTTTCCTTCCCCCCCCCCCCTATGACTGGCAGCAGGGTTTGAGCTACAGAGCTCTGCTGATATTGTAGAGGATCTAGCAAGCAACTTAATTGCATCAAAAGCAGCATCAGAGACAATCCAATGAATCTTCTGCCATTATGTTCTGGCTTCTATTGCGTCCTGAATGCCAGAGAACCAGGTCTTCATTGCTCTTACCAGGGAGGCCAACTCCACCATGGGCTTGAGGGAAGCTCCGAATGTTGAATACAATCTTTTATGCAGACCGTCTATCCTCTCGTCCATAGGACCTCTGAAGGAAGCCGCATTGTCTAGGGGGATGGTCGTCCTAGCAAGTCTGGATACTGCGGTGTCTACGTTAGATGGATTGTCCCAATCCTCCTTGTCTGCGGTCTTAAATGGGTACATTCTATTAAACGTATTCATCGTGCCGGTCTTTCAGTTCGGATATTTCCATGTGTTGGATATCAAATCCTTTAATACCTTGCAAATCGGAAAGGTTCTGGGTTTCTTCTTCGACCCTTAGAAAATCCTATCCAAGGCATTTAGAGCCACTTTTTCTTCTGGTCGCCCAAGGGTCGATGACAATTCTTTGAGAAGCACAACTGATGTGACAGAGGCATAGGATGGGCTTATAAAACCTCAAACAGTGGCTGAAATAAGCCGAAGAGATACTCTGGATTTCTCTCTATTTGTGGTGTACTCCAAATGTTTGATTTGAGCTAGATTATTAAAGGAAAACATAACCTTTATTACATCTGAGTACCAAACACTTGTGTACAATAAAAATAGCGTAGGTATTAAAAGTAACCTACGGATACATTTGTACACTAAATGAATTTATACAAAGTGCCAATATAATACAGTGACAAGAAAACAAAATCTGGAGTTCACCCCAAAATGTTTAGTAACCACCGTTGTTGACTGGAATAATTCCAGGCTCAAAGTACTTGAGGTAAAGTTTACCTCCTAGACCCAGTGTGCTGGCTGTACTCCCCAGCAGAGACAGGCACCGTGGCAATTGCAGGTGAACGGGTTCAGTGAGCAGTTAATCGTTACTTTGTTACTTGAAGTCAGTGGTTTAGTCAAATACTTAATTTCTGTGTCTCTGGTGACCATGGCAACTGAACACTAGAAAGGGTCCGTCTGAGACACATCCCACCCACCCCGGAAGAAGTTGTTTTTTCAACAGCGAAACGTACATCGGGTCTTTGCCGATGTCATTGGTTCTGACCCGTTGGCTCCTCGTCCCTCTGACCGGAGCAGTTTGTGCTCCTCTGCGCTCCTCTTTTAGGTGCCTGAACCACCACTCTTTATACCTCCTCTCTTGCACGGAGGTAGTAGTAGATGCTGTAATAGTTTATACCCAATGAAAACGAGGTTGCGTGTAACATTCTTCATAGGGAATACCTACTCCTATCTCTATGCCTTCCCTTATTGTAGGGCTTCAGGTTTTTTAGGGCTATTGGCAGTTGTAGTTTGTAGAGCGAGCTCTGTCTGCCGCATTAGCAAGTCTCGGACTTTGGTAATCAGCCGTTTCTATCTAGCTGCCATACTGCCTATTTTCACAGTATAGAATCAGTGCCCCGGTGACACCATTGTGTCACTGCGCAGCGATCAATGATGCTTAGACCTAAACTAGGCACCTTCTATCTAGGCCAGGGATGCGCAAACTTTTGGTGCTCCCCCCCAGTACTTGCGTCCCCATTACCTTTGTGCCGGCGTAACATGAGGCCGCAGGGGTCATGTGACATCACACAACCCTGCGGCGTCATTTGATGCTACGTTGCCAAGGCAACACGTTGACCAAAGCCAGCTATATCAAGGTGAGTTACAGAGGCCTCGTGCGGTCCCCCGGCTTTTAAATGCCGGGGAAGAGCGCAGGGCCTCTGTAACCGCCACGTCCCGCCCCCCCCCCCCCCGCCCAAAAAAAACCTCACGCACTCCACCCCAGTTTGCACACCCCTGATCTAAGCTATTGGGGGTACAGGTAAACAATCTACTTCCTACAGAAATGATAAGCAATACATATTACAGCATTATCTAGTTTACCTGCAGACAAGTGCTTCCAAAATCAGAAGGGGAAAAATGCTCTGTTGTACATGTATATTTTTATTATAAATACCCCCTGTGCAATGACTGGCTGCATGTTAAAGCCATCCCAAAACGGACACGTTTAAAAGCAGCAAAAAACATGAAATATTATGTTTTATTTATTTTTAAATAAATCAGTTCTGTAGACTTAGATAATAGTGACTGTTCAAGATCTTTGCAACACGTTCCTGTTTGTGATCATTTGTTGCCAATGTTCCAAGCAGTTCCAGCTAGAAACCGCGACAACAGGCAATGTTACCGTAGCAAATTCCGGGATACATTGTAGCTGCCGAGTTATATTGACTGAAGAATTGATTGGAACTGAAAAGCAGCCATTATGTTAGGCACACACAGTCAGGATTTATACAGAATTATAACAGAAGCACCAAATGATCACCAGCTTCGGTAAGAATGTAGAATACATACATTGTCACAGGCTTTCCGTGTACAAATAGGAACAGAAAAGGGAGGGGGAGGGAGGGAAGTATTACAGTAGTATTGCTGCTTTAAAAGATAACGGATTGCCAAATAACAAAGTAACGGTTAACTGCTCACTCAACCCGTTCAGCAGCAATGACCACAGTGCCTGTCCCTGCTGGGGAGTGCAGCCAGCACACAGGGGAGTGCAGCCAGCACACAGGGGAGTGCAGCCAGCACACAGGGGAGTGCAGCCAGCACACAGGGGAGTGCAGCCAGCACACAGGGGAGTGCAGCCAGCACACAGGGTCTAGGAGGTAAACTTTACCTGAAGTACTTTGAGACTGGAATTACTCCAGCCAACAAAGTTCGTTACTACATTTGTCACTCTGCGTATTGTCCTGTTAATTAATACCCGCAGCCTTAGGCAGTTTGTTCCCTGGGGTGAACTCCAGATTTTATCATTTTCTTGCCACTGTATTATATTAGCATTTAATTGTATACCTTCCTTTAATGTACCAATGCATGTTGTAAGCCTAGTAGGTTGCGTTAACACCCACCTCTATTTTATTGTGCACAAGTGTTTGGACACCAACAATTTTTTGCAAAAATTACCTCCAAAAAAAGGTATCACCCACCTCCATCTATCCGTATTCATTAACCCAAGATGAGAGGTTCCTCTATACCAGTGTTTAAGCTTTTTGTTAAGGAATCCTATAATTATATTGTGAAATCGTGCAGAACCCCAACCCTCTCTAATAGCGCGTCTGAGATCAGATGCATTGTAAGGAACCCCAACCGCTCTCTAGATAGTCACTTCTGAGATCAGATGCATTGTAAGGAACCCAAACCCTCTCTACATAGAGCGGTCTGAGATTCAATGGCATTGTACGAAAACCCCACCGCTCTCTAATAGCGTGTCTGAGATCAGTATGCATTGTAAGGAACCCCCAACCCTCTCTAATACGCGTTCTGAGATCAGATGCATTGTAATGGACCCCCAACCCTCTCTAATAGCTGCCTGAGATCAGATGTCATTGTAAAGGACCCCAACCCTTGCTCTAAATAGCGGCGTCTGAGATCAGATGCATTGTAAATTCTTCTGTATTGGTACAATTTTGAAATTACCTGAAATTGCATCGGAAACCTTTGGGGGGATTAGGGACGCCTGGGAAACCTGTTGAAAAAACACTGGCCTATACTATCTGTGAGGACCTCAAAGTCTGTGTCCTACCTTCGGATGGAGAGCACTGCACGCATGTATGTTGGCCATGGATGAGGGCTAAAGAAAAAGTATTCAAGCAAAAATAAAAAAGGACCAGCGTTCCAACATTTTTTCCTCCATGTTTTATCATTTATTCACAGAATAAATATCTAGCCAAATCTAACACAAAAACACACTCAGACCTCAGCACAGATTGATAGGAGTCACAGATTAGAATCAACCCAAAAATTACGGTTGACATTAAATACATCTTAAGAGCCACAACAACATCACAAATGCTGCTCTTCACACACACACACACACACACACAGGAGCCTCTCTGCAGCACCCCTCACTTTAATTTAAAGGGGCAATATAGGTTTGGGGTGCAGTGGAGGGGGGTAATAGGTTTGGGGTGCAGTGGAGGGGGGAATAGGTTTGGGGTGCATTGGAGGGGGGGGAATAGGTTTGGGGTGCAGTGGGGGAATAGGTTTAGGGTGCAGTGGAGGGGGGTGATAGGTTTAGGGTGCAGTGGGGGGTAATAGGTTTGGAGTGCAGTGAGGGTGATGGGTTTGGGGTGCAGTGGGGGTGATGGGTTTGGGGTGCAGTGGCGGGGGTAATATAGGTTTGGGGTGCAGTAGAGGGGGTAATATAGGTTTGGGGTGCAGTAGAGGGGGTAATATAGGTTTGGGGTGCAGTAGAGGGGGAATAGGTTTGGTGCAGTGGAGGGGGGGTAATAGGTTTGTTGGGGTGGGCAGTGAGGGGGGGTATATAAAGGATTTGGGTTGGTGCAGTAGTCGGGTGGTTCAGTGGTTTGGAGGTGCCGCGTGAGGGGGTGTTGTCAGTGTTAGGGTGCAGTGGCGGGTAATAGGTTTGGAGTGCAGTGGGGGGGGGTGTATGGGTTTGGGGTGCAGTGGCGGGGGTAATATAGGTTTGGGGGGGTGGTCAGTAGACGAGGGGTGTTCTCCCACTGCAACCGACTTGCTCTGCACCCTATTCCTCTCTTCCCCCTGCGTCTCTCGCCGGCGACGGATGTCGGCACTCACCCGCTGCCCTCACTCCTCCCTCGGATGCTGTCCTTCACAACTGTCGCTGGGGCCCATCCCTGAGAGCGGGCATTATATAGGCTTAGCGTGATGACGTATTAAAATCGTCTACGTCACATAACTTGGTTCCTATAGCAACCCCGAGTGCCATATGTAAACAAACAGACGACTGGCAGGTGTATAACGGGGAGAGGGGGATAGGGAGAGAGAGGGAGATAGATAGGGGGGAGATAGATAGGGAGGGGAGATAGAGAGGGAGGGAGAGAGAGGGATAGATGCAGAGAGTGTGTGTGTGTGAGAGGGAGAGAGAAATACAGGGAGTGGAATATGTAGATGCTTGCAGAAATAGAGCATACTGTGGAGTGATGAGAGTGCAGAGAATGAGAGTAGATGATTAGTGTGGTTTGTGTGTGCAGAGAGGAGAGAGAAGAGAGAGAGTAGAGAGCGCGTAGAGAGAGAGAGAGAGAGAGAGCTTCTCTCTTCTCTCTCTTCCTCTCTCTCTCGTCTCTTCTCTGCTCTCCTCTCCTGCTCTCATCTCTCTCTCTCCTTCTCTCTCTCTCCTCTTACTCTTCCTCCTTCTTCTCTTCTCATTATCTCCTCTCTCTCTTCCTTCCTTTCGCCTTCTCCTTCTCCTTTGCTCGGGACTGATGACCATTTAGTTCGCTAGTTGTCAGCTCTTCTCTTCCGGTTTTTGTCTTTCTGACTACAGGATTATCTTTTTTAACTTCTCCTACAGTATTCTCTTTTCCTACTCTCTACTCTCTTCACACCTCTTTTTCCTCTTTTGTCTCTTGAATACAGAGAATAGTGGAGTTATGGATAAATAGGATACTGTGAGATGAGTTAAACATTAGAAGGAATGAGATACCCTTACATCAATTTATAGGGACAGTTCAGCAAGCGAGCGCGTTTCATGACACTGAGAGTAAAACCGTTCCACAAACCCCGAAATGGCCTAAAAACTAAGAAAGGGAGCAACACCGTAAAGGGGAAGAAGGAATAAGTATGGCTGCCTACTTATAATGTATCCTTTGTGGCTAGACCCCACCACCCTGCTGTACGCTGTTCTCTTCCACCTACTCGCATTCACACCACCCTCCTCACTTACTCTCATGAAAGCCTAGCGCTGGTTATGCTATTAGGCTAACCGATCGCTATATTCCGCCACCCTAAACCTTCACACCAAGCTAGCGTAAACTAGAGTCCTACACTAAACGTTATCGCCGCAAAAACTACATCTTAAATCCAACTGGGCAATACCATTGAACTGCTCCGCCACAGGAAGACGGCACCACAACTTCCAATTGTGTCTCATCATCTCTAACTAGTCTACTTGCTCACCTTCTTCTACTGGTCTCCCTACTCTTTAAATAAAAATAATAAAACTTAGAAAAAAAACAACATATTATATTATTTCTGTGTTTAGAAGAAGAAGTTGGGAAAGTGGGAATCCAGGCTGGACAAGGATGTCGGAGTATTAGGCGAGTAAAGCGAATGGCAGCCCTTTGGGAGCTCGGCTGGCATTGGCCACGGAATTCTCTCCGCAGTGGAATACCGAGGAAGCCCTCGCACCTGCTCTGAACAACGATGGAGCTGACAAAGCATCAGACCACTTGGAAATGGACATGGTGGATGTGTCATATGGAGTCTTGACGAGATCAGGTACATGGAAAAGATGACGCTGTATTAAGGGCATATGGTAATACTTTCTCTCGGATCCCCATCCTCCTCATTTTAGGCCAGATGCCATAAACTCCGTTAAATCTAGGACAATAATGTTCAGGTTTACCTAAATAGAAGGAAAACTCATTATTTTCACTGAGTTTATGGGTATCCACAAGCCGTAATTATTGCGAAACAACAGCCATATCGTTTTACACTCTTAGCATGCGTGGGAAGCGAGCACCCCCAGGATTGCCTGTGAGGAATTCGATGATCGCTAATGGACACGGCAAAGTTACTTTTTAATGACCCTTTTTAGCATACCTCTCAGGTGTGATTCTTTTTTTTTTTTTAGGGTCTCTCCATCAGTTTGTTTGAATTGGTTTTGTGGCGAGGTTATTTGTCTTTATTGGATAAGGCATTAAGATGTAATTTAGTGTTAACCAAGTTTAGGGCACGGGCCTAATCTTTGCTTTCCCGTAACAATTATTCCAACTGTTTGAAGGCACCTATACCTTCTGCTTTGTCTGCCTGGCATTGAACAACCCGTCTAGTAGCTTTGTTTTTTCTGAGGCAGATAAAGGGTGGTGGAATAGGACAAACCCGCGCAAAAAAAGTTTTGGGTACACAATCACCATAATCTGCATCTGTCAATAAGTCGCATCGCTACCACTGCGCCCGGCAACTCTTCCTGTTCCCTGTCGCCCTTTACACATATGACGAATGCACAGTGTAAGGTAAACATGGATGTCAAAATCACATTTGACACTGATAACGAGTTCAAATTGTATTCCTGGTATCTAATTTTAGGAGCAACATTGACTTAATAACTGCCTTAGTTTTTCGTGTTTAAGCTGCATGCTGGTGAAGTTTCCACCTATTTTTCTGATCTCTGTTTCTTTCTTCTATAAAGATAGAGAAGTTACAGCAACAACTAATAAGGCAGAAGAAATCACCCAGGAGGAGAGGGAGAAATGGGTGAGTGTATGTTGTGTCTGTATAATCACTTAGGTTGTATTCATATTCTCCAAGAGAAGGAAGCCAGCTCTTCAGATCCTGCCTGCAAGAGAAAGATGGAATCCATGTGGCATACTTGAAACTCAAATTGACATACTTCCATATCTGCGCTTGAGCTAAGTTATTGTAGGGTTGTAGAGAGAGGGGTAACGGGGTGAGTGGAGGGTAGGGGGGATGAGGTTGTTTCTCTATCTTGAATTCTGAGCAACGCCGGGTACCTTCAGCTAGGTACCAATAAGGCTGTCTCCCATAATTACCAGATTCATTTTACGCAGCGTCAGAATATATAGGGTATATAGGGTATCTTAACCGGTCATATACATACGCATTGTAATAGACTTCTTTGAACTTGGGGGAGGGGAGTTAATGATTCTGCTGCAAGGATGTCTTCCTCTCACCCCCTTTGTATCTAAAGCCCTATTCCCGCCTTAAACCTTTTAACTGACCTGCCCCACACCTCTGAATGCCCTTCCCCTCAATATCCAACTAGCAGCACCTCTCTATCCACCTTAAGAACCCACCTTAGACACACTTGTGCTTAAAAGAAGCATGTGAGTAGCACCGTGGCTAATACTGTACACGATGCATAAAGCTTGGCCCCTGCAGACGCCCTTACCAGAAAGCCCTCCTGGCTTGCTCTGTACGTTCTCCCTACCTCCATGAATAGATTGTAAGCCCTCGGAGCAGGGACTTTCCTCTTCCTTAATGTACTTTTAAAATAGTTGAAGCACTTATTCCCATGACTGTTATTTATATTTCTGTTATTTATTTGTTAACCTCGTGTATCTCTACTGGAAGCGCTGTGTACATTATGGCGCTATATAAATAAAGACATCAATACAATACAATTGTGAGAGACCGACCATCCCGAGGGCTTATAGACTTACAAGTGACACGCTAAGGGTTGCACACAACTAATAAGTACTATAGCATTTTAATTCATGTTGGCCTCTGCATTGACAAAGGCACAGCTGTCCTCCCTGATCTTTGCAAATTCTATTCTTGAAGTTACTAAACAGGCAGATTGCATCACCCACATAACACGTTTCCAGGATATCTGCAGTGTCATGAAGCTACACAGTAATAACAGTTGTGTTACAAAACTGTTAGAAAGACAAGTGTTTTTCTTTCAATATATTATTACGTGTTACCTTTTAAAAACACACTGACCAAAAAGTGAAAACCCCCCATATTTTCTAGCGCAAGAAAGTTGACTGGTTACCCCTTGGTGTCCGTACTGCATTACAATGTACCTTTCATAGCTACTGCAATGGACTGTGAAATGTTTTGTTTTGTGCTGTTGCAGAGGGTGGCCAACTCCATCCTCACGGGCCACCAACAGCTCTGGTATTAAGCATCACCGTGCTGAAGCAGGGATATCCCAGATTCCTGGCCTGTTGGTGGCCACCCCTATGCTATTGAAATGAAAAAAGGCAGAAAATGTGTTTTGGTGATAATAGTGGTATTTCTTCTCATTTTCGATTTTGTTTGTGACATTTCTATCTGTGTATAGGCCCCAACACATGCAGTATTATAGAAGAAGAAATTGCAATCTTATGTTCCTGTTCTAGATCTTTCAGCATTGAATTCATCGAGCCTTAACTTTCGGTACTCAGCAAGCTTTAATATAAATACGAGTACTCTACATGCACAATGTTTGGATTGTGAAACGTTTTATTTGGTGAATATCCTTACTGTTAATTGACACGGCGTGTGTTAAAAACTCAAGTTGTTGCAAAGTTCTCTTGTCATTTTATTATGTGTTAAACATGAGCTTAAGCTTATAGGTATCCATGTTATTAAGTGGATAGCCAACAACGCAAAAGTGGACACTCTGCGAGTGCTCGAGTGTTCAGTTTGCATGTCATTTCCCAGAATCCTTGGCGGCATGGAAAGCCTTGTATGCTGAGTGATGATGGGCAGTTTGTGTGGCCCTGTATGAGACATGTGAATTTGCTCTTAATGGGGTTTATGTCTGTATATGTACAACTGAAACATGTGACAATATTGTAGTGGTTCTGGAATAAAGGTTACCTGAGATTTGTTCTTTTGACAGATTCTCAATACGGTACGAGCAGGGTTACTGACTGAGGAGAATGTCATCACAGAAAGCCAATGAATATGCGGTTTTCATCAGGTTGAACAATGATCCAATTCCGCAGCGGAAAGTTCATTCCAGCTGCTGGAGACGAGTTGGAGTTAATGGAGGATAAGTGTCTGCAGCTCGCGCGTGAGCAATGCAAGCGGAGCAGTCTTTGACCTGGTCACTATCCCGTTGCATACTATGCAGCACTTTACCTGTATAGACCACTTGTATCTATACATGCAGTGCCACTTTACCTGTACACCATTTCATACATGCTGTAGGTGCTGGGCAACACTTTATACCAAGGGTTTGCTCAACTTTGTTTTTGTGGGCTCCCCCTGCCTGCTGCTCCTTTCCCCCCCTCCGCTCCTCCTCTTGTCCTTGCACATTTCCCCGATTTCCCTGGCTGTTTCTGACGTCACGTCTGCTGATGTCGCGTTGTGCATCACGCAGACGTCAGTGTCACCGATACGCTGTCGTCGCCAGAAGCTCGTTCCGGCAGAGCAGTTAGAGGGAATACAGAATGCTCTTCTGGATCCCCTGTGCATTTAATTTACAATGTTGTGGGAAGAGCGTGGGCTCTGTAAAGTACGCAGTGTCACTCTCTCCGTTAAACTTTCGGTGTCCGCCCTAGTTTTTCGCACCCCTCCCCCGGTCTTATACGCAGCAACCCCTAATACACTTTCTTCTCTGTCCTGGCTCCTCTCGGCCTCTTACTACTGCCACTATCACCCCTTTCTAGCTATTAAAACCCTAATACAAATGGAGCCCACCCTCTAAACTAGTTCCTGCTCTCCCCTGATTGTTCCTGCAGATTAAGGAAATCTGCGCAGATGCCAACAGCGCAGAACATAAGGAGGCCCTGAGTCAACATGGAGCACCGCTTCTTCGAGGAGAAGGTACAGTCTTGTGTGCGGAATAACCCGGGTCTTGTCTGTGTGTGTTGCAGTGGGCAACTGGCTCCGTATAGTGTAATCTGCTAGGAATTAGTTGTATGCTGTGCAGTGGGTCAGACTCTCGTCATAGTGATATGCTAGGATATAGTAGCTGGGGGTGTCGTGGCGTACTCGCGTTCATAGTGATGTGCTAGGATATTAGTAGCTGTGCATCTTGTCTGTGTGTGTTGCAGTGGGTCATAGTGACTGGCTAGGATATGTAGCTTTGCATCTTGTCTGTTGTGTTGCAGTGCAGGGTGGTCAGACTATCCGTCATAGTGATGTGCTAGGATATTAGTATAGCTGCGGCGCATCTGAAGCTTGTAGCACGGGGGCTAACAAGGGGGCGGTTGCCGCTAGAGACATTGCGAAAAAAGGGTGTTCGCATGTAGCAGCGTAGGGCATGGTTGTAGCTCCGACGGACAACGCCTCTGACACGGCCGCTCTGCTCTGTGTGTGGGCCCCCTCTGGCAGGGCAGCCTCCTGGACAACCCCTGACAGGCCCCTCTGCTTGTGATCGCGGCCGCCCCCTCGGTGGCAGGTCAGCTTGCCGCGGACAAGAACGGGCCTCCTGGACAGCCCCTCTGCTTTTGGGCCCCCTCTGGCAGGCGCGTGGAACTGACGGCCCTGCGGACCACCCTCTGACAGGCCCCCTCGTCTGTGTGGGGCCGCCCTCTGGCAGGCGGCAGCTCCCGGCTCGACTACCCATCTTAGCAACCCCGTGGGGGGCCCCTTCTGTGCCCCCTCTGGCAGCATGCTTAGGCTCCGCGGACTACGGCTCACCTTGTGACAGGTAGCCCTCGCTCGTGTGTGGGCGTCCCCTCGGGTGGCATAGCAGTGCACCCGGTGTCGGACACCCCTCGATACAGTCCCCTCTGCTGTTGGGGCCCCCTCTGGGCAGGCAGCCTCCGCGGAGACCCTTCTGGCAGTCCCCTCTGCTGTGTGGGCCCCTCTGGCTGAGGCAGGCCTCGGGCGAGAGACCCTCTGACAGGACCCTCTGCTGTTTGTCCCCCTCTGCAGGTCCTCTAGTACATGACTATAGTATTATGCGGCTGATATATAGACACGTCCTGTATATATATTTCGCTGGTATATATACATGCCATTATATTTCGCTGGTATAATAGACAACGCCGTTTATTTCGCTGTATATATGACAACACGTCCTGTATATGCGCTGGATATAATAATATCACACCCTGTATATGCACTGATATGATTATAGTACACACACATGTATCTGCACTGATATATAACAACAGCACCTGTATATCACTGATTATTAGAACAGCCGTATATGCGTCGGTATTATATATACACAACCTGTAATATGATCATAAGGCATATACCTGTATATTCCTGTATATACTACACACCTGTATATGCGCTGAGTTATAACCACGGTCCTGTATATAGCGCTGATAATAGACGACGCCTGTATAGCATCCTGATATATGAGACACACCCCTGTATATGCACTGATATATATACAACGCCTTTCATTGCCCTAATATTATAGGCAACAGTTGTATATGCACTGATATATATACCACGCCTGTATTATACACTGTATATATGACATGTCCTGTATATGCACGCTGATATATATAGCAGACACCATGTAAGAGATGTAGGCAACACCTGTTGGTGCTGATATGCATTATATATAGACTATATATTATTGCACATTATATCAGTAATATATATGCACAGCCTGTATAAGTGCCTAGATATATAAGCCAAAAACGCCTGTATATATGCCTGATATATAGTACAGCACCCCTGTATATGCGCTGATATTAATACACACCGCACCTGTTAGATTCGGCTGATATAACACCATACAACCTGTATATGCACTGCCTATATACACTAACATCACTGATATGGCACTGATATATACCACGTTTGGCCTGATGGCACACGGCTGTACATGCAGCGGGATATAAATATCCACCGCCTTTAGGCATCACTGCTATATATACAACGCCTGAAAGTATAACAACACCTGTATAATAACACGATATACCTTATACTACACTAGTATATACAAGCACGACGGGTTATTTCACTGGATATATTATATATACAACGCCTGTATAGCGTTGATAATTTAGGCACACCTGTCATGCTACTGATATATATACTACACACCTGTTTTTTTTATATATACGATCGTCTCGGGCTCGCACCACTAAGCAATCCCCTCCCTAATACCAAACACTCATCCTCCGCGCCTCCTAAATAAACACACAACCCCTAATTCACATACCCCCAAAAACAAATACAATCAAGCCTTAATAGCACAAATAAAAAGAAATCCTAACCTCAACCCTCAACCCACCCCACCCACAATACACCCCAAAACTCACCCTCTCTATCATCCACGCGCCCATCACCCCCTCACCTCCTGACACAGCCCCCATATAAATAAAAATAGCCTCAGAAAAACACAAATAATAACACGAATTAAAAAAATATCATATAACAAATATAAGACAACATTATTTAAAACATAAAATATCATTATACCATAATAATATTATTATTATTAATAAGAACATACTATTCAAAAAAAAAATAACAAATATTCACTGATCCACCAAATACTATAAGTATTATCACACAATTACAATAATAAATATATAAACATCGAACAAATTTAATTCCACGTAAAAAGACAATTCATTATATAAACATTCACATAAGATAGTTCAAAAAAATTAACAGTAATAAAATTAAAATAACAATTTAAAGATCTGACACAAATTAAGATCCACCCAACAA
>WSYH01014869.1:0-14941 GCA_036426205.1 Ascaphus truei
TATATATATATATATATATATATATATATATATATATATATATATACTGTATATGTCTCTTTTTTAGAGCATTTAGATAGATTTGCGCTGTTTGTATTATAATTGTTATGAAAGCCATTGACCAATCAGACTGTGGAATGGGGTATATAGGAGGAGAACGTCTAAGCCAAGCCCACAACTCCTAACGAAGCTGCCTTTGCGAAACGCGTAGAGTCATTGCCAGTGGACTGCTGGCCTCATTCTGCCCTTACCCTGCTGCATCCACGATCCTCTTGTATCCGGGACTGGAAGTGTGAGAGCCTGACAGCAGGACACATTTTTATGTGTCTTTTAATGTTTGACACTATGTAAGTGTACATCATATCAGATTTTAATTGATAAAGTTGTTTATTTGCTCGATTGCTCCATGTTTGCTTTTTTGTTTTGAATTCCCACACTGCCACATCCACATCGTGTTGAGTGACATCATCCATTAAGGAGAGGATCAAATAGGATTACCTCATTACACCTGTTGCCACAGTTTTGGAGATGCACTATTTCATTGGGAAAATGTGAGTTCCCATTCTAAAGAACACTTCAACACAGAAAAACACTCCCACTGTTGAAAACTTTATTGTACTATGTTATATTTTTATTTTTTCATATATCCAGCATTCTGATTTGTGCTCCCCTACTGCCTACAAACGTTCTACAAGAGGGAACATTGCAGATTATTTCTTAAAGGGTTTTTGAGCAGCATTTATTTACATTTTTATCAACACATTTTTGCACAATTGTTGTCACTTTTATTATATGTATTTATCATGTTTTTCACTTTAATTAATTATTTTGCACATTCACTGTCATCACCTCCTTGAGGCACCCTTTTCATTTTCTATCACTTAATAGCTAGAATACCAATAATGGGAGAATGTCGCTGACAAATATGCAGAGTTAAGCTTCCCGCGAAAACATGTAGGTACAGTGCTGGACAGCTCAGTGGAACTGTGTGCTCTATCAAAATACTTTGCTCATCTGTTGTTGCTGCTGCTGCTGCTGCTACTACTAATATTGGTGTTTTTTAGGACGGGAGAAAAAGATACATAAATCTCTTTGATACAGCGGAACCCGCACACGCCACCTGGTCTACCGTCTATCTGTTATGGCCTCGACAGAGAGACGACTGTTTCCAAACAGCCATTGATCTAGGATTCCAATTTTTCGTGCTCGGTTTGCAGACCGGACCCGTTCCCATATAAGAGAGGTACTTCCCTTCAGGAGGAAAAAATGAGTCTCATAGCTACAATATCACCTGTGAGTACTTAGTTTGTAGGAAGGTGATGTAGAAAATATCATCTAATCTGCTGCTCTGAAACTCATCACTCCATCATCAAGCATGCAAGAGGAGTGGGAACAGGCCAAGAAGGGCTAAGTGCCCGAGATGTAGCCACCTCCCTTGATTTTTCGATTGTGTTCCTTTTTTCTTTTTTGTGTTATTGCCTTTTTGTCATTGTGTAGCACCTTTTTTGTACTTTATTTTTATATTTGTAGTGTGTAGATCAGTGTGTTTTGTCTTCCTTGTCCCTCTTCCTCCTGGGTGTACCCCTCTCTGGGGGAGTATTTGTTTGGGTAGCTGCATCTTGACAATGCCCTGTTTAATATGCTCTGTTTAAGAGTTGTGTTTGCTCTCTTTGCATTAAATTGCTTTATGTTTGACCACTATTAGTGTCACAACTGTTTATGAGTGCTGCAGGTACTTTTTAATTTTAGCATCTGTCCAGGGTTTAGGGAGACCCTTTTACCTGCATGCACCACTCTTTTTGCTCATATATGTAGTTATAGTAGTGCTGATTGACTTTAGATTCTGTACGTGGAAACACCAGTGCTATTCATCCACATGTGTAAACACATTTGCATAGTGGAAAAGGTAGTAATTTTTTGCCAGTAGCAATTTGTTTGCCAACTGTCTAACATTTCTCATTTTCTGCCTGTCCCTGCAGGCTGCTTTACTGTGTTCCTCAGTAGCTAGAGGCTGTACTTGAAATAAGTACACACAAGGATAATAAGAGTATTGAAGAAAACAATGCACTCAGAAATGACAATTCTCATTAGAAGTGATCACATACAGATGTAGGATCTTTTATCTATCAGCAGCCGCAGTACGTGCTGGTATACTGCGGACCAAAAGTCGAGTGTTCGCGACACAGTGTTTGGCAGGGAGGAATGGCCCACCAGGATTAACACTGCTTCTAAATGAGACTCACGCTGTGTGAATCTTACCGGGCTTTTTCAGTCTGTAAGAAACGCGCAGTGAGAGTAGATAGAAACAAACACACTCTCTGCATATGTCTAACAGGCGATTGCACGGCTTTTATTTTAATAACATATTATTGAAGCAGGGGATCACGTGACCGGGACATTTAAACGCACAGGAGATGCCTGTACCCCAGATTGGAGCCTGTAACTTGGGAAGCAGGGGGTACCCAGGGCTTAAATTAATGCAGTTCAGGTCCAGAGACCCCCCGTTTCAATACTATGTAATTAAAATAAAATAAAAACAGCGTGATCGCTTGATTGAGCTGTGCAGGAAGATGGACCACTTCTGCTTGCTCTTTCTGTGAAGCTCTTCCACACTGGTGGCCCTGGTCCCATTCAGAAGCGGGGACCCCTGCTGTGTTAATCCTTATGGGCAATTAGTTGGCTCAATTTTGGGCCTGGCGAAGCCGCAATCTGGCCCTGGTCAGACAGCCTTTCAGCTGCAGTTTCCTTGAAACAAACTGCTAAATGAATCTGTATGGGTTTAAAACCACTACCAGTAAACCACCAATTTCTTTAATCCCTTGATAAGGTTATCCATGACACCTGGTTTGAAATTGACATGTTTGCTTTGGATAAAGAAAATGTCACCCCAAAATGTTCTGCTGAAATGTATTTAGAAATAAGTATTTATCTTACGTTGGAAATGTACCTATACATTTGAAAACAATACATAATACATATTATGCAATCTAGATACAGCTCAACCCTGCTATAACGCGATCCGTTACTACGCAAATCTGCTTATAACTCGATGCAAGCGTGGCTCCCAATTTTCGTATTTATGAATACTTTATAACACGATTATTGATATCTTAAATACTTTATTGTACAATACATACAATTGTACATTATTTCTAACGTGATCCGCTTATAGAGAGATGTGATTCTTTGGACCCCAAGCACAGCGTTATAAGGAGCTTGAGCTGTATAATGAAATAACTGAATATGGATTGGTCATTGTTACTTACATCTATTCCTTCTTTGTTTAAAGCATATTCATCAAAATTCAAAATTGCCATCTTGATAGTTCTTGGAGGAGGTAACACTGTAAGCCCGATATTTATTGCATTGCTTCTTTTAGAATCCAACACAGTGATCTCCTGTCTTTTTCCATCAGCTGCAGTTTTCTTGTGAGGAAAAAATTCCAAAAAATAATATTATTCCATTTATATATTTTTAATGAAATATTCTTTACTTCCTTCATAGGCAAATTAAGTAGGTAAAAATAATATGACTTGGTTTTTAACCTTTTCAGTGCCAGGCATCCGGTGACACCAAAGTGTGCTGGCACTTTCGCTACTGTAGCAATTACATAATGTAACTGGTCCCTGGATACAGAAAACGGAAAAGGATAGACATCCTCTTCAGTTTTAAAAATTAAGCATTTGCCCATGTTAAAGCTCCAGTTCAAGCTCCTGTTTTTTTTTAGGGTTTTTTTTTACTTCAATAGTTTCAGGTGGGCAATCTCTACTTACCTAAAGAACTGCATAGCTGCCGGTCAATTCGTTCTCCGTCTATTGATCGGTAAAGTTTGGCGACATCTTTAAATATGGGGAATGTAAATGGTTGCTATAGCAACAGGCATGCTTTTAAAAATAGAATACAAGAAAATTGGTCTTTCAAAGTTGTTTTTTTTAAAACAGAAAATGCTAAAAGTATTTTTTCTTACTACAGAACTGATTTATTTAAAAAAAAAAAACACACATGCAGGATATTGCTTGAACTGCAGCTTTAAACCTCATCAGCCATTTACCTGCCTAAGTTTCAAGTTCATCCATAGAGAAATGACATCCTGCTCTGATTTTACTACCTTTCATAATTGTATTGTCATCAAACATGGAAACTTTTCTTTATATGCCAACATTAAGGTCATTACAAGTTAAAAAGCAGTGGCCCCTGTACCAAACCTTGCAGTATCAACTTTAGTCCAACCTAAAAAGGTTTTATTTAAGGACAACACTCAAATACTTCAAACAGTTTCCAATCCAGGTCAACCCAGACACATTTCTTTATTTTGTACACTACCAACCTTGTTGTGGCACCATATGAAAAGCATTTGCAAAGTCTAAGCAGACCACATCAAATGCATCACCCAGTTCTAAATTCTAACTTCTGTTCTCAAATATATATTTTTTAATTAGCCATGACCTATCTCTCATAAATCCACAATGTCTATTATTAAAAATGATGTTATGATGTTATCCAGTAGGGGTTCCTGAATATTATGCCTTAATAAACCTTCATGTAGCTTTTCCACTATTGATGTCAGGCATAGTTCTGTACTTGATTTGTTGTGATATAGCTCTCTTTTTAAATGCTGTATAGGCACCATATCTGCTTTAAGTCAAACTTGTAATGAGCCTGTGGAAGAGTCTTTGAATATTAAATATATAAGAGTGGGGCAATTACTGAACTGAGTTACTAAGATGGTGCATGCCATCGATTCCAGGTGCTTTATTTACCTTAATTAATTGAATTTAATGTTAATTGACTTCATGTGTGATTTTCGGCCAAAAACTGTTCCAAATGGCCACTTCAAACAATATAGAATTATTCCCTAGGAGTCTTTAGTTATTCCCATACAATATGTTTTTTTGATCATTTATTTCAAATGAGCCCAAGTTAGGATCACTGTTTCCCAAATGTCCCCTCACTTGAATATATTTATTCTACATAGCTTGATTTTACTAAATCAATCATTTCCCTTTCCTTGTTGGCTCCTCGATAATCTGGGTCATGTAATTGTCTTTTAGCACACCCAAATAGTTGTACTGTTAAGTCTCATTGCTCCAGTTGATGTCCAGCTAATTAAAATCACCCATAATATACCATATATTTTGATAAATGTAAATACCTAGTTAGCTATACTTCCTAGTAATTAAATCAAAGGACATACTTGAAAATTAGAGGTAACTCTCAATGTATTACTTCCTGGTTAAACATTTTATAAATAAATAAATTGATATGAAATAAAAATTCCATTAAAAGAGTATATGAAATACCTTTAATATTTCACATACTTTTATAAGATCAAATTAAAAGTAACACTAAAAAAAGATTGCTTGAATCACTAAAATATAAAATCATACAAATGCTTACTGTATCCCAGTGTTTCCCAACTCCAGTCCTCAAGGAACCCCAACAGGTCAGGTCATTAGGATATCCCTGCTCCAGCACAGGTGGCTGAGTCAAAATGACTGAGCCGCTGACTGACCCACCTGTGCTGGAGCAGGGATATCCTTAAGACCTGACCTGTTGGGGTTCCCTGAGGACTGGAGTTGGGAAACACTGCTCTATCCAACAGTATATAAATCAAATAAAATATGAGATAAACATTAGTTGATATCTGCAATTTAAAGTGAGTACTACTGTCAAGCTACTTTCCAGGTGTGTGTTAATTTTTTGTATAATCACAATTGTATCAATTTTATTTACAATTAATTATATTTTATGAATGGATTGTATTATATATAAAGTGCATCTAAAATAACATGAAATTTTTATGTTCTATCAGTACCTTGGCGGTAGGCAGCTCCTTCGATTTGGATTCAAAAAGGTACTCTAGTTTCGATGTGTCCAATTTTATAGGCTCCAGTTTAGACCACATCAAATCTTTGGACCGCTTGTGGTGAAAGGACTGCAATTCAAATGGTCGTACCTCATTCCAAAAGAGACGAATGGTTTTCTTCTTTTTTATAACAACTGGTTCATTTCTTGGAAGCTGTGGTGATCCTAAGCTCTGAGTATTAGTGAAAGGTAGGGGAGGAGGAAGTATAGTAGAAGCGTGTAATTGAAACCCCCCCGAGAGAGGTGGAGGTGGTGGGGGAAGAAAGCCCATATAACAAGGGGGTGGCGGTGGAGTTATTACAGATTCCTTGGAGTCAAGATCTACATTCAAAACATCAATGTCATAATCATCCTCAAGGTCTGTAAAATCCAAATCTTTTATTTTGAGTTCTCTTGGGTTAGCCATAAGTTGATCCCATATGTAGTCTGATTCTCTCCTTGGTTGCACTGTTTTTTCTGACATTTTCTCACTTATGTTACCTTCATAATTGTTTGTGGTCCTATTAAATTCTCCACTGTTAAACTTTTCTTTAAAGGCCTGCACACTACACAAGTTTTCTATTTTTTCATCATCAATATTCTTGATATTTTCATCAAGTTTGCTTGCTTGTAAAACAGAAATCCTATTACTCAGATTGTAAATCAACTTGTCATTTTCAACCTTTCCTTTATTTTCCTCATCATCTTCCTCTGTTTCTTCATCTTCATCTCTGGACTCCTTGTTGTGGACATACAGCATGTCAAGTATACATATTTTATTGCTGAGCAGGGTGTCACACGGCTCATCATCTTTTGTGTTATGTGACCATGAGCCTGTAAAAAAAAATATAGCACAATAAATATAGTCTAATATGTGAATGGCATGTAAAAAATAATACAATTACTGCAATTAATAGTAATTTGTTTTTTTTTAAAAATATGGTCTAAAATCTTATAACCCCATATAAACAAAATGAATAACCTGTATATAAAAATGTTAAGATTACAGGAAGTTTCACATTATTTTATAGGATTCTTTTAGATAATTATATAGAGGGTGGCTACCGAGGGTGTTTTATAATCATAATCACCGCTGCTGCTGCTCCTCGCGAGGTGCAGTGGAAACCGCTCGGAGGGAGCCAAAGTACTTAAGGCCCCCTATAGGTGTCTCAAACTACAGCCTGATGAAGCACCAGAGTGTTTGAAACGCTTTGCGGAGCTATTCTTGTACAGGACAGACACTCAGCTGTTCAGTTGCCACTGACCTTCCCACGGAGCCTTGAGTTGCTTTCATCTAGCTAGCTCCAACAGGGGTAGAGGTCTAGCTGTAGAGACACGGCGATCGTGGTGGACTACTCCTTACGGGTATAGCGAGAGGACGCAACCCGGAAGTAACATCGGAGTACTGCAGAGCCAGTTGGTCACAGCGCGCGGGACTGATCTTTTAGCTCGTCATCTACCCTTGGGTCTTGCAACAGCTTGTGTCAGACGATCCTGAACCTTCACTACTGGATTACTTTTATTTTACATGTAAGTCACTACTGGCATTTGTTATTGTATTTTTAAATACATCATTCTTTACCCTTGGTGCGCTTCTGTGTCTTTGTTTTTTGCACTTTTATAAATGTACCTGTACACAGAATATGCCCCTTTCAAGGGCTACAATGTGGGATATATTAGCATCTATATACTTATTCTCCACTGTGAGACAGCATTTGTGTTACACTATAGTGATCTGTTGAGATGCCAACTAATAGCACTAAAACAGTATTTTTGTTGTGTCTTTAGAAAGCTTGGACTTTTGAACAGAAATTTAGTTTACTACAACTACAGTACGTTTAGTTATATTTTGTATACTTTGTATGTTACTGCTGATGTAGCTTATGGGTCTGCGCTGGCCAAACAGACACACAGTATGTGCTTATTTTAATTTATTACATTTTTATGAGTGGCTTTAACCCCTTTGATATAATACTTTTGTACACATATATCTTTATGGCTGTTATATTAATTATTTTTTTTAAATCGCGTGAATACAATTGATTTTTTTTAGTATTCGATAGAATGACACTAACATACTGTAGTTACATAGTTGCATACTGTAGTAGATGAGGTTGAATAAAGACACAGTATGTCCATCAAGTTCAACCTATGTTATATTGTTTGTATTTACTGTATATTGATCAAGAGAAAGGCATACAAAAACCCCAGTGAAACATTATCCAAAAATGTCTTTAAAGGAGGGGGGAAAATTCCTACCCAACTCCAATAACAGCAATCAGATTTCTCCCTGGATCAACATCCTTCCCATGTTTACTTATTTGGTATATCCCTGTATACCTTTCCTTTCTAAACTGTTCTCAGAACCTTTTTCTGAAGATATCTATTGTATCTGCCATCACAGTCTCCATGGGTAATGAATTCCACATTTTAACTGCCCTTACTGTAAAGAACCCTTTCCTTTGTTGCAGGTGAAATTTCCTTTTCTCCAACCTTAATGGATGTCACCATGTCATTTGTACTGCCCTTGAGATGAATAGTTATTTTGAAAGCTCCTTTTATTGACCCGAATATATTTGTATATAGTTTTCATATCCTTTCTTAGACATCTTTCTAAAGCAAACAAATCTAATTTAGGTAGCCTCTCCTCATAAATCATATTATCAATTCCCTTTATTCATTTGATTACTTCTCTTCACTTTTTCTAGTTCCATGATGTCTTATTTATGGAGTAGAGCCAAAAATACCATATTCAAAGTATGGCCTAACGTATGCTTTATACATAATGCATTTATACATAATGCTTATTACCCTTGCATCCATACCCCATTTAATAACAGATGTTTGTTGTTATTTTTTGTCTCTAGCTTTACGTGGACCACCCCAGATGATTAATTTATTTTATGCAGAACTTTTTCCTATTTTCTGGGGCCAATGGTCTACATTACAGAAAATTATAAATGTATATAATATATAATTAAATAATATATCTACCTTACCCATTTCATTTTCACTAGTTATCTTCTCTTCTTTTTCCTCCCTTTCTAATGTGCTGCTTGCAGATGAAATACTGGATGCAGAGCAGTTGTCTTTTTCATTAGCTTCTTTACTATGCTTTTCTTTTTCACTTAATGTACTATCTTCTGAATATTGCCCATGGTCTTGTTCAATTTCACCACCATCTATAGGTTGTACTTTTTCATCAGTTTCTAACTGTTGCTCCTCTTCAGTTTCTGCTTTAAACTCCATGTTGTTTTCCATAATAGCTTCTTGTTCATTCTTGGTATCAGAATAGGACGGACTCACTGAAAATGGGTAACGTACAGAGAAAAGATAATAAATATGAGAATTAAAGAGAAGTTTGCAGCGTTGAATTAAATGTCATAGTTCATGAAAAACGTGTTTCATAAATAGATGAAGCAGCCGTTATTGTATCCGCTAACAATGAAATACCATAGATTACATAATATCTCATTACAAATAACTTTTTTTAAACAATATATTTGTTTGATTTGAGATTCAACAAAATTTTGCGCCAATTTCCTGCCAAAAAGCGTTAGTAGGTACAATAATCGCTGCAACATTACATGTAAATGTGTTCCAGGGTTGCTTCCAAATATGTGAGTGATTTAAAAAAAAACTGTGTAAGCGTACAAAATGGTGTGCCATGAGATAAAATTTCATAGTATTTTATTAGTTTATTATTATTTTATTAGTTCATAGAAAATACAGTAGTTACCAAAAGGGGTTCCCCCTATGATGCACTCAATAGTCCCAACCGAATGAAAATAAAATATAACTTTTAATCAATCATTAAAATAAGGAGCAAATTAGAACTAAATAACGAAATCAAATAATTAAAACTACTTGTGCTGCTCCACTATTAGTGGGCAATGTATCGTATATAACTTATAATAGTAATACAGACTGACCTTCCAATGCTACTACGATCTACTAAACTCATATGCTACTCTATCACTACGAGACAAGCGTCTTAATCATGCTCGTGACATCACCTGATGTGCGTTTTGTGCAAAATAACGTCTTCGGGGGTGGGAGGATCTCCTCTGTTCTTAAATATTTAAGCATTTGGTTGCTAAAGCAACCCCTCTACAGTTACAGAGGTCTCATTGATTGCTCATTATTCCGGTACTCTCCTATTATATTTCTTATCTCTATTGTTAGAACATCCTAGGAGCCCTTATAATGTTTGTTAAAAAAATTACTTCATATTAAAAAAACAAATTAAACGGAAATAGACTTGTATAGGGAAACTTCATTATATGTTCTATTTTGTTTTGGAATGTATTATGTGTCCTAGAGTCTGGTTTATTTGACAAATCTACCCACAGTGTAGTTGTGTACAGGTATAAACACGGTTTATGTTTGAAACCACAATATTTGTAAATTTGTTTGACAAATACTTTTAGTTTCCTAAAGCCTGGGTTGTTTGACAGATGTAACCACAGTAGAGTCATATTTTGCAACTGTTTCTGTTTAAGACAATAGGATTGTAGATTAATTTCACATAAATGTGGAATATTCATGACTGCCTTAGTGTTATTTTATTTTATCAGGAAATAGATTATTCTTGCTATGAAGCCAGTCTTTTAGATGTTATTTCTAACCATGGCTAGAACTGTAGGCTATCTCTACACTCTGATTGTCATACAGTAGTATGCAGGCACGGTTCTGATTGGATTACAAGGATAGATCTCTTATGGGTTTATACTATTGTAACTGTGTTAAGTTAATGTCCCTATGAACAATTTTGTGATTTTACAGTTATTTTTGGTCATCAGTATTCTACCAATTAGCGCTTACCAACAGTTCTTTTCAAAACTAAGATTCTCTCACGCCAGTCTTTTTGATTTTGTTTATAATGACGACTTGAAGTGTAAATTATCCCTATAGTCTGATTATCCTAATATTATAGGCAGGGTCCTGATTGTATTAAAAGAACAGGTCTCTTATAGGTTTATAGTGTTCTAACTGTATTCAGGTAATGTACCTGTTAACTATTTTATAATTTTACAGTTATTTTTATGTACCCGTATGTGACAGAGTCACTGACTCAGTAGGCTGGAACAGTGAATGGAGAGACACTGCAGCCAGTACACAGAGCATTAATCTCCTCAGACAGAAAGCACAGCTGAAGACTGATTAAACAGGGGCTGAACTCATCAGTGAAACAAGTGCTTTATAAAGCAGGAAGTTGCGCACACAAGGTGAGCTTGTTTTTCCACGTGAGGGTGGAGAGAATTCTCCCGGCTAGGAAGCCGTAGCTGTTGCTCTGGTCCCCCAGTCCTGCGAGGAGCTTTGCTGCTGGGACCAGCTGGGACCCCAACCCAGGATAAAGATTAGATAAAGATTGCTGCGAGCTGGACACAGCCTGCTCCCCGGAACCGGTGTTCCTGTTTGCTGTTGGAGCTGCAAGACTTTATTATTATACTTATTGGTTATCCTTTGTGTAGCATATGTTTTGGGCATAACTAGATTAGCTGGCTGCCCTGTTAGTAAGGGCTCAAGAAGTGAGTTAGTTTCCCTAGGCTTTAATTTCTAGAAAGTAGTTTCTTAAAGGGACAGTGCACCCGTACTTTATTTTGGTTGTGGCTAATAAACCACTATAGTTTAATGTTTCCCATCGTGTCTAGCGTCTTACTGACCCCGTCGTGAGGCCGTCTTGCCACACCGTATTCTACCCATTTGTATTTTCCAACACCATGTCAAATCCAAGATTCGTGATTATAAAAAGGCTGAGTACACAGAGCCTTCATTCAGACTCATTGGTACCAGATTATCCAAGGTGTAGATCCATCTCACCACAGTTCTTAATAGAGTGTTCTCTGTCAGGTCCGCAGCTAAGCCCTGCCCCTCGGACATATCACGCAACCAACCCAGGGACGTGCGGACCCCCGTCTGCGCATGCACGCTGCAGCAAGAGGCAACTCATGCAGACTCGCGCCCATCAGGGCAATTAAACCTGGTGGCGATGCGCTCACCCCGCGCCACGTTCCTCCCACACGTGCACGCCGTGTGGCAGCTAATGACAGGACTGCCCACAGCTGTGTCACACCTGACTCAATTAGCTACCTTCTATCGGCTCTCAGCTTACGTTTGAGACCACTCCCCCTGCTGCCTTTCCATTGGCTCCTGCCCCTTCCTATAACCTATCTGCCCTCTGTTTGTTGCTGAGCATAAACTGTTGTTTATGTGCCGTACTCACTGCATCCAGAATTCTTGCCTGTATCTGTGCCTTGCCTGACCCTTTGTTGTGACCCCTGCTCATACCTGGACTTTACTCTTTTCTATTCCTTGACCTCGGCTATGGATTACGACCACTCTTCTCTCTCCAACCCCGATCCATGGCAAGTACTACGACCAACCTAAACTCTCCTACCCTGACATGGCTACATGACCCTGACTCTGCAATCCAGACCTGATCCCGTGGTTGTGGGGTGGCGGTTATATACATCCCCACCTCAGCCCCACGGTCTAAGTCCTGTTTGCAGTGAGCATCCGTTACTTCAGTCCAACAAACATGGACCCCGATGGGGTGGGTTGACGAATGTATGAATTTGACGCTATGTTTAAGCAAGTGGAGGGATGCCTGACTCAGAATAATCAGTGAATGGAACGGTTCCAATGCTCTTTAGGGGATCTGGATAATCGGGTTACAGCCATTTCGAACTATTACCTGCGCATTTTCTTTCCAACGCTCTAAGGTGGCGTATATAATCTCACAGATGATGTCCGGGCATGGGCCTCACCAATCTGGGGGCAAAGACCAGACCTGACCTCCGACTTCAACCGATTCCGAAGGGTCTTCAACACTCCAGGGCGGAAGGTAACTGCAGCTTCGACCCTTCTAAATATCTCTCAGGGGGACTTTACTGTGGCCCGCTACGCACTCGAGTTTCATACCATAGCTTCCGAAACTGGCTGGAATGACGAGGCCTTGACGGCGGCATTCTGGCAAAGGTTGTCTGAAATCCTCAAAAACGAGCTGGCGGCACAAGAATGCCCCGCGGGATTAGAAGATCTAGTGGCTCTTTGCATACACATGGATCAACGTCTCCAAGTCAGAAGGATGGAGAGAGGAAGGCACCAACGGGGTACACATTAATTCGTTTCTCAGCAAGCCATAAGCGGGGAAGTCCCACCTTCAACCGTAGACGAACCCATGCACTTAGGACTCACACGCTTGTCCACCGGTGAAAGACAGCACAGACGGCACACCGGACTATGTTTTTACTGTGGCAATAGCGGACACTTAGTCGCCACCTACCCTTTGAAGCCGGGAAATGCCACAGCCCAGTGAGAGCTGGGAGGACCACACTGGGAACAATCTCTTCACCTCCTTCCAAAACTTCCACCCTAGGTTTACATCCTAATCATACTATTCAGGGACACCTTCAGGACCACTACATAGACTTTCCTGGATTCCGGTTCAGGTGGGAACTTCATCGACCAGGGGTTCGCGGAGAGGAACAAAATACCCCTGACATATAAGGATCGCCCCGTAGGGCTGCAAACTATCGATGGCCGTCCACTACAACCTGCACTTATCACACTACAAACCAGACTCCTCTACTTACAGGCCAAGGGAGGCCATTCCGAGAGCATTCAACTAGATGCCATTCACACTCCATCAGTGGACATCTTCCTGGGACTACCGTGGCTCCAGCTACACAATCCCTTAATCGATTGGATGGGAGCTCTACCTATCCAATGGAGTGCCCAGTGTCAAGAGAGGTGCCTGATTCCTTCCAAGGGTCTAGCAGGAGTGCTACTACCGGAATCAGTAAACAGCTGCCAGAGATATACGAAAAATCCTGGGTAAGTCTTCGACAAGGTCCAAGCCAAGGAACTACCACCTTATCATTCCTATGACTACCCAATTGACCTACTGCCTGGCGACATTCATCCCAGAGGCTGCTCTTATCCACTGTCCGCCCCAGAGACAAAAGCCATGAGACAGTACATTCAGGAGAATCTTCAGAGGGGCTTCATCCGCAAGTCTTCGTAACCCGCAGGTGCAGGGTTCATTTTTGTAAAGAAAAAGGATGGGTCTCTCAGGCCGCGGCTAAGCCCTGCCCCTTGGACACGTCACGCAAACAACCCAGGGATGCGCGTGGACCCCCGTCTGCACACGCACGCTGCAGCAAGAGGCACTTCTTTGCAGTCTCGCGCCCGTGATGTCATCAGGGTGATCAAACCTAGTGGCAACACGCTCATCCCCCCACCATGCTCCTCCCACGTGTGCACGCCGCGCAGCAGCTGTCAGGACTGCCCTCAGCTGTGTCACACCTGACTCTCAATTAGCTACCTCCTATCGTCTCTCAGCTTACGTTTGAGACCACTACCCCTGCTGACTTTCCATTGGCTCCTTGCCCCCTTCTATACCCTATCGGCCCTCTGCTTGTTGCGGAGCATAAACTGTTGTTTATGTGCTGTGCTCACTGCATCCATAATTCTTGCCTATACCTGTGCCTTGCCTGACCCTTTGATGTGACCCCTGCTCGTACCTGGACTTTTCTATTCCTTGATCTCGGCTATGGATTACGACCATTCTTCTCTCTCCTCTCTCCAATCCCGAACAACGGCAAGTACTACTACCAATCTAAACTCTCCTACCCTGACCCGGCTACATGACCCTGACTCTGCAATCCGGACCTGACCCCATGGTTGTGGGGCAGCGATTATATACATCCCCAGCTCAGCCCCGCTGTCTTAGTCCTGTTTGTAGTGAGCATCCGTTAGGCTGAGTCCCCGCTGGTGCTGAGCTCGCTATGTGCTTGGCACTTAGCGCGCTTACCTCTGTGAATGGGAATCCTCCCATTCACGCTCGTGCTGTGCGTGGGCGCTCATGTGCATGCCTGCATGCTCTCCCAAGCTTTGTGCTTGAGGAGACACTGCAGAGATACTTTCAGGCTCAGAGCAGGGTTACATGACTCTGCTCTGACCAATGGGTAGAGAGAGGGTGTGTTCTAATGCCCTGTCACTACACCAAACACAGGATTTCTAATCAAGAGAAGTGGAAGGAAGGGGGGGGCAAAATGGACTGCTGTGGTGTGTGGGGGGGGGGGGGGGGGGG
>WSYH01014870.1:0-14940 GCA_036426205.1 Ascaphus truei
AAATTATTAATGCGTTGGACTCACCAATGATAAGGGACAATTTGAGATATTGTTGGGACTATGCTACCGTACATGCGACCATAGGAGAGATCAAAAAGAAAATAGAGAAACCATAGTGCATAGAAGACGATAAAAGAAACGTCCGGGTATATAGGCATTCCAGAGGGTTATATCGGGATGGTCTTCTCCATCGACTGTTGTAAGGTCGCAGGGGTACCAAATGCCGTGGGGAATGCAGGCAAACTGGTAGAACACGAGGGGAGGACAAACGCCGTCTTCTCCTGGTCTTCGGAGCTCATAGGTACCTTGTATACCCAAACCTTAGGTTCAGCATGCTGACCACTGGCTTCCCGACAGCGCAATGAGGAGCTCTTCGATCAGTGGCGGGTGTACTGTCTGGACGGTTTGACTGTTCAGGGTCCGGTAGTCCACGCACAAGCGTACTGACCTATTCTTTTGTGTACCACCACACGATCAGGATGCATAGGGGCTACGGGATTCAGTCACAATGCCCGCTGTCTACATTACCTTTAGGACATCCCTCACGCACTCCACTCTGCTCAGGAGCAATGCATCAGGAACCCAGTCAGACTGTGGCAATGTAGCTTTTTCTGCCTCGATGTGTATCTCTTTGATTCTGATCACTTCTGCACGTGGTTCTTTTGTTCTTGGTTTTCTTCTCAAAGCCGTTAGAGGAACTGTAGGCACACAGAAGAGAGAAATTTTCCCGGATGGTCTACAGACCATTTTGAATTCAGGGCCACCTCATCTCACTTCTGACACCATATGTAGGAACAAGTGCAGGAGTACACAGGAGATAAAGATGGGGAAAATAAACAGAGGCATTTATTTAGCCCGTAGCTTCAAAACATACAGCTTCAAATCAGCAAACCAAATCAAACAAGCCTATACCTTTTTAAGGACTGAATCACACTTCCGAGTCCTATCTGCAGGGTTGGGAGGTAGGCCTCTTGCCAAACTCTGACCCCAATTCTAAGAGATACCTGCAAGCAGGGGACTTTTATATCCGGGTCTGGGTTGATGTCCATGGGGTGCCCCTCTGTGTGAATTCCAGTGACCACTGTATCCTGGAATAGAGGTTCTAGTTCTTGTATCTTGCTGACAACACAATCCTTCTATACTCAAGAAAGCCCTGTGCAGTTTGTGCAGCACACCTTTAAAACCTCCTATAGCCAGTTGGAGACTGGCTAATTGATTCTAACTGCCATCAACCAGCTCCTTGCGGGACTCATCAGCTACAGAGAGGCTTTCTTGTGTGATGCCTTTTTAAACCGGAAAGGCCCCTGTCACTGTATTTAAGGTAATGTGCAGCCTTTTGAGGGTCCAGGCCTGATAACATTCAAGGGGGTAACAAGCTGCATCAAGGTGCCACGGTGGAATTTGCAGAGGAAACGAGAAGGATCCGGGGCAAGGGGTGAGAGGGGTCCAGAAGAGAAGAGAGGTTTAGAAGTGAAGAATCCATAAGGCAGGCACAGTTCCAGGTGGCAGCAGGCAAATGGTACAGGGCGATAACAGGGAGATCCAGCAGAGGAGGAATGGTCCAAAGGTCAGGCGGGGCAAGTAACAGCAGAGTACGTGTGAGCCAGTCAAGCAGGCAAACAGAATAACCTACTGTGCAGCAAGGCATTAGCAGAGTTTAAAATGGACTCAAACCAGGAAGTGATAGCTGGGCATCAAACGGCAAACCCTGAACTGGAGTTGTCCGGAAGCACTACAATGGGAAACAGAGCCAGCTGGGGAAACCCAACAGGACCAGAACGGACACGCAGCCAGACATCATAGTTGCGGCTCATTTCACACTTTCACCGCCATTCACAGCAACAGAACCTGAATCCATTTGTGAGAGGTAACTGCCGTGGAGATGATATGGTCGGACCCCCTGACTTGGAGAACCTCCGAGCCACCCATATCATCCCGTCTATGGTCGACTGAGTTTTTGCATGAAAGAAAAATGCTACCTCTGTGGCTGGGCCGGTCACATGTGCCAATTGTCCCATTCAGCAAGTCAAACTACCCAACCACTCTAGGACCACGTCTCCAAGCTGACCACTCCATCAACTATGTCTGAGTGACCTCAGCAGACAGGAGGGAATTGCATCCGGAGGCTCAGCAAGCAACCACCAGCCGGTACACTGCATCGCTGCATTTGGGATGGAGCTCCAGGATGGCTCGTCAGTGCACTCTCCACCCCGTGACCCATGGCACCTGTATGGCTTCCAGGTTGTTAGACTCTAGAGCCTCTCTTACCCCAGTTCGCCCTGGTCTGGTTGACCTGGAGGATAAGCATCCCAAGGGCAAGCTGAAAGTCAAGATGGCAAATTTGTCCCCTTCCACATCCCGGTTGCCCTGTCTTCTGGATAGGGGAGTGGACAGATAAGTTCGAGATGTGGGTATTTGCCAATGCTTGAAAATGATTTGCTTATCTGTAATGACCTGGGAGGGCGTGGTAACGTGTGTTCACCACAAATGGGACTAGACCGCGAGCTGAGGTGGTGGATGTATATAACCACCCCTACACACACACGAGACCAGGTCTGGATTGCAGAGTCAGGGTCGTGTTGCCAGTCAGGTTAGGAGAGTTTAGATGAGTCGTGGTACTTGCCGTAGTCAAGGGTTGGAAGGAGGAGTAGTTGTATTCCGTAGTCAAGGAGAGGAGATAGAGCGGAGTCAGAAGCAAGCCAAGGTCCAGGGCACAGAAGAGAGAAGTCCAGGTACGAGCAGGGGTCACAATGAAGGTCAGACAAGGCACAGTAATCGCAACAACAGCAAGCAGCAAGCATGGATACAACAAACAGGAGTTTTATGCTCAGCCCATAACCAGGGGCTGACTGAGCATATAAAAGGCCAGGGTCCAAAAGGAAGGCTGCATGAAGTGAGGACATGAGACCATCAGCTGTGTGCCGATAGAGAAATGGGAGGTGCGGCAGGTGAGGAGCAGCTGAGATTAATCTGAAGATCATTACTTACAGCGGGTGTGTGCTTGCATGTAGCGTGCGGCGCGTGTCACCCACGTCTTCCACGGAATCCGTCCCCAAGCCTGCGTCTTGGGAGTTCTGCTCCCGGCAGTGCAGCGTGGTCACGCGGGACGGAGCCTTGCCGCGTCCACCATGATGCCGCGTAACGTGTCCGGGGGCGGAATTTAGCCCCGATCCAGACGCTTGTTTGTGATTATGACTACGGTCATGTCACCGCAGGCAAACTCAGGCTACTTATAGCCAGTCAGCTGATGTTCATCCTGAACTAGAGAATCATATGCTCCTCATTCAAGAGACCTTGGAGCCAACGCACCCTGATGTTAACTACTGGGTAAGCTGGGACGCCCCTGACGGGAAAGACACCCTTATCCCCAACTACATGCAAGGGTCGAGGGTACGGAGCAGAACACGCTCTCAGGGAGCTTTGCAGACTAACCAAGCTGAAAGTACTGTATGAGGCAGCGCACTGCTGAGACTGTCTCTGAGCCTGGATCGTGAGCAGTTCCTATGTGAGCATGGCCGTTTCTGGTACGCAGAACTTCCTGGAGCTCAACTACCATGGACAGGTATCAGAAATCTGGTTATACCCGCGGCCTACAGGGCTCACCATACCTACCTGTGATGAGTCAATATAGTCACTTTTAATACACTACGAGTTGTGCGCTGTTTTTTGTTTTTTGTTCCTATCTGCAGTGTTTGAATGCTGGGCCATCTTTAATAAATAGTTGCAGACTCGTGTGACCAACAGGAGGGTTTTGCATACATTATATTTTTCTATTCACTTCACACCACATTTAAGAACACTCTTATAGCACTTTTATCACTTTGTCATCATTGATACATAGAAAGAGTAACACTCCTAGGTTTTTTAGTGGAGTTTGTGGGTTAAATCATTGTGATTCTTCACTGCACAATATATGTTGATTATATGTCACTTATTAACCTAGTTTAGTGCGCGCATTTATCTTTTTCGTTGTTTGCTATGAGATCCTCACCAATCAGGGAATGCAGTTCATGTTCAGGGAGAAGGAGTGGCTCATGAGAAGACACTGACTTTGGCACGGAGTTGATGCAGGGAACCTGGTTCAATTTCCCAGTGTCGACTCTTGTGAACTGGGGCATTTTATTCTCCCTGTGCCTCAGGCACCAAAACATAGATAGTAAGCTCTACAGGGCAGGGAGCTGTGTCTGCAAAGTTGTCGCTACATAAAAAACTAGCAGCGCTATACTACAAACAAACAATTATTATAATTATTATGTCCGAAATGCTCCAGTTTGGGGTTAAGCCCTATGCACTGCCCCCTGCCATTCTAAACTAATGGACTCTGTGAGTGGTTCAACTCAACCCTAGGCAAATGCTGAAGCTGAAGGAGGGGGCTGGGAAGCTATTCACCCTCAGCACCCTCTTCGTTTTTTCCTATCTGTTCCATGAGCAGTACTACTTTGTTTCTCTCCCTGTTCTCTGTCACTAACCGAAATACTACTACTTCCTGGTCCAACCAATACACAGTACTCCGAGTTAACGAAACAAGATGTGGTTGCGTTAAATGAAAATCGCAATAGGCAATTAAATACCACATCAATATGCTAAAGGCAATATCAATGCGTGAGTCAGGGTTATGGCCATTTGTAACCCACCACTGGGAGATACGGCTCTGGTCAACCTCCTTGAAGAAGCCCAGCAGGAGGATCTGGTACCGTGCCCAGCTCATTGTTCCCCTATGGGCACAAGTGATAGATTTGCTAGGGAGATATAGGGCCCTGTATGACAGACAAGCCAGACAGGACTCACCTAGTTCATCATCCAGTCAACACTGGTGATCAGCGGTTTTCAGCCGACTTTTGGCCAGGTTATGGAGCAAGAGATCAATGGTTTCTGGCCTTAGCAGTGATCTCTCGCAAAGTCCCTGGGCATCATCGGTAGTCCTAATACCCCCAAAAGATATTACTATTAGGTTCTGTTTGGATTACTGGCAGCTAATGCCCAAACAGTAACGATGCCTATCCAATTCCCCACATGGATGAGCTATTAATGAGCTTGCTGGGCTAGGTATCTTACTGCTTGTATCTAAATAGGGCATATTGGTGGATTCATTGACTCAGAGAAGTTGTGTTTATCACACAGAAAAGCTTATATGAAGTTTCAGCCATGCCTTCCGGGAAGAAGAATGATCTGGCCACCTTTCAGCGCCTGGTCAATAGATGGAGGATGGAAGGAATGTCAGTATTCACAGGTGTATATAGATTACATATTTGTCTATAGCAAGACATGGACAAGCACCTGGGGCATGTTGAAGCAGTCTTAGCTAGGCTGGGATTCAGGAAGCAGGTCTCACCCTTAAACAAACTAAGTGCCAAATGCGCATGCAGACGTTTGATACTTGGACAAATATGGGAGAGGGACAGCTCAAGATTAAATCTGCCAAGGTAGCTGCTGTAGTGCAGTAGCCAGTTCCCTGAAGCCAAAAGTAAGTACTCTATTTTTCTGGGGAACAGACAAACAAAAAACTCACCCGCACTGTGATCTGCTCTCAGAAGAGTGAGGGTCTGTTACCAGACCTTAAAGAATGTTTTTGCTGGCACTCATCTCCTACCGGCTCCAGATTTCAGCAAGAGTTACCTGGTACAGATCGATGCCCTCTACCTACAGCCAGGTAGGCGAGGATGGGACTCGTGCACCCGGTAGTTATACCACAGTAGAAAGCTGCTAGATTGGAGGTTGCATATTGGCAATTGAGTAAGAGTGCTTGGCAATTGTTAGGACTCTGCGAAAATTGCAACCCACATTACTGCAGAAGTTTGATTGTGTCACTGATATCATAAACCTGTAAACTGGCTACACCGGGTCTCTGGAGAGCAAACTGTTGAGGTGGAGCTTGGCTCTTCAAGAGTACAATTTTATGATCAACAACAAAAAGGGCAGCGACCACAGCAGTGCTGATGGTCTCTTTAGGCAGGACGACCCTAGCCCAGTTAAAACTAGCAAAGATTCCCTTCAAACCAGGACAGCCCATCAGGCCACCACTCCAGGGGTTTCATCTTGAAGGTGGAGGTGTGACAGTTGGGCTCCTACAGGCTTTCTTCTTTCTGTGTGGAAAGACCCCAGCATCAGTGTAAAGTTTTATTTATACTGGCATGTTTGACTGTTCTACCCCTTCTATTTCCAGCTTCCTATCCGGTGGCTTATATTAAAGATAGGTAAGACGGAATGGGAGTACTCAAAAAACCTGTAGAAACTGCCACGGCTACTCATTAACCACTCACTCTCTCACGTCCTCTCACAAGTGCTCATTTTGCTTTAGCTTTGTTTTTGCCATCTTAAAGATAGGCATGACTATATTTGGGCATGTTGTCTATGTTTCCGGATCCACGGCACCCCCAGTAATTAAATTAGTATACCTGGGCCATGTGCAAAGCTAGACAACTAGCACCATCCCGTGAGAGACAATTCTTCCCCTATCGCGGCTTTTTTTTCCCCCACTGGCTTTGCAGCAGCTCCCTGTGTGTCAGAAAGTATAACCATTTCGCTGTCCATAGTTAAGTCAGTTCATGATTGTGCCTTCTTGCCAGAATTGGTGTCAGTAACGAGTCAGTGCCCAGACTCTGTACACTGTGTTAGTCTGAGTCACGATTTCGTGTCCCGTTAGGATCCCAAAAAGGGATAAGCTTGCTTTGGAGGCACCATCCAACCTAAGCGTTTTCCCCATATCCCTGTTGTAGGATAAGTATTTCGTACCTGCTGAACTGCTTTGTTTTACTGTTACTCCGGCTAAATAAACTCTGGTTTATTAAACACTTACTTCTAGCTAGTGTTGTATATCCCTGGTAGTCTGATCCACCCGTCGTGACATAGATATAAAGAATAACATGTATATTTTAATTATGCTACAGGGAGGAGCTATTATCATTGTTTGTCCTTGCCTGGTAGCCACCTTTATCGGAGATACACACACTCAAATACGTCTCTTATTATATAATATTATATACACTACACATATATATATACACATACACATATATATACATATATACATACCATATATATATAATATATATAATCAAAAAATAAATAGATGATACCGTTCTGTGGCTAACGAAATGCTTTTATTTGTGCGAGCTTCGAGATACACTGATCTCTTCTTCCGGCGATGTTACAATGAATGAAGCCAGGATAACTTAAAAACAGTGTCTCTTGGAATGTTATCTGTGCTTCATCCTCCCCCGTGTGATGTGTTTTATTGGCTAGAGGTGTCAAGGGTAACTGAAAGCAAGTGAAGAAGAGTGTGTATGTGTATCAGTGTGAATAAAATGAATGGAGAGCCCACATATAAACAACTAGCGACTCTCTTCCAGTGAGCGCTAAAGGCCATGTCTGTACATACTGTGCTATAGTATGCACACACAGCTGTCTCTCACACATACTAATACTCCGTATTTTTCCATCCATATACACCAATAGGGACCACATAGTATCCACACACACTTTTATTTGTGCTACAAACTCTCACATTTCCAACCCACCCACAACCATTGATATCCCCTCTCACTCCACCCCACCTTGTGTAGAGCACTGTTATACTGTGGGCTCTCCATTCATTTTTATTCACACTGATACATACACACTCTTCTTCACTTGCTTTCGTTACCCTTTGACACCTCTAGCCATAAAACCATCCACACCGGGGAAGGAGAAGCACAGATACATTCCAAAGACACTGTTTTTTTTAATTTCCTTGCTTCATTCATGTAACATCTGCCAAGAACGATCTTGTCCATCTCAGCTTCGCACAAATAAAAGCATTTCGTTAGCCACAGAACGGTAGTCATCTATTTATTTATTTTTTGATTATTGAAGCTCGGCTAACACGGTACTGATCCTTACATCTATATATATATATATAATATATATATATATATTATATATATATATATATATATGACTACATAACATATCTACTATATATATATTTTATATACATACATATCTACACATATATTTACATATTAGACAAACAGAAAAGAAGCGCGCCCTCTGTTATGTTATCTCAGTATGTGGAATAAAATAGGTGAATATAATATATATATACTATAAAGACTAATAATGTCTTAATTATAAAATAACACACAATAATTATTAGACCTGTAAACCAAAAAATAGTAAATGCATAAAATCATAACAATATGTATTAAAAAAAAAAGGGAAGAGTGTGATAACCATCCTCAAAAGTGTCCAATGATGATAGGGGTTCTGGTGTAAGAGGTCTCCGCTGCTCTCAATATGGACAAACCACGTCCACAGGGAATCTAAAAGGAAATAGCGGAGTTGAAAAAAAGGGCGCACGCCCATAGCGTAAAATAGTAAATTTAATGAGGGGAAGGGGAGGAAGGGATAAGAAATGCACTTAAAAAAGTACAATAAAATCAAGCATTGCGTGACATAATCACCACCATCCGGTTCGTGTCTGCAGTGTCTTGGGGTAGTCCCGGTCTAGCAGTATCAGGATCAACGTCCCAACAGGTATCCAGGGTAAAAAATCATCTGTATAGCTGTATTAGAGTCCTGGAACGTGGCTCCGTGTGGTTCAAGCCTCTGCAGCCAGATCGATCCATGCGCGATTGCTGGATTGGCCCCTCTAAGGATTGGCCCCTCTAAGGAAATACTACTCTGGTTACACATGGCTATAGTGTGGTGCACCTGCTGGCTTACAGGACTCCTGAGTCTCCCGCTTGATGGTATTAAGGGGAATGGCATCAGGACTGGCTTGTGGTACAGGGCCTTCATCTCTTCCAGACCCCCAGCGTAGCAGGGAGGAGTCTCTGAAAGAGAGCCTCTATGTGCACCTTCTTCCCAAGTGACTCCACACACAGGACAGAAGCGTTCGCTCTCTTTGGCATCCTTTATTAACAGCAGACATGGACAGCCGCCCATCATAGTGGCTTGATCGTCTAGCCACTCATCCTCAGGTTGCAAACCCAAAGGAAGTCCCTGATCTTACACTCCCAGGCAAGGGCCCCGAAAGCAGGTCTAACTCTTCCCCTACTCCCTAATGAAGTAAGAGGTTTAGTCTTCCACACCACTCTCTAAAGGGAGGACCACAAACACTGCCAGAGCCCTGACAGGTTGCTGGATAGACTCACCTCACTCAGATTATGAGGCACACACTAAATTCAGGAAGTTCTGCATATTATATAGCTTCAGTAGGCACCACCCCTGTGTCACTGTTTTAACAGGGATTATTGCACAGGAGGAGGAAGGCATGTAACCCCAAAATTACACAGGGCTACAATCTCCCTCTGGTGGATCCAATGGTCCCCACTTGGCTCTAAATTTGCTGGGTCTTCCTTCAAACAGACAACCTGCAACATAACAATACAAAATTTACATTAATACAAAAATACAAACACAACACAAATGCATTACTGTAATACAGAGCATATTCATTTTACCCTCCCATCACTAGGACTACTCCCTCAGAGAATCCACTCAATAATAGTTCCCGGGATCAGGTTTCTTAACTTCTCGCCCGTTGTGATCAATAATGGTGACACTATATGATCTGAGTGGCCCATTCTCTGGTCTGTATTCTAACTTGTGCTTGTGTTACTGCCTACACTCCAGACACGCATGAGATAACATACTCTAGCCTCAGTTCGGTACTCAGAGTGACTAGTTTTGGATTTAAGGTAGTCCTCCACCGCTTCTCTTAACCATGTATCCCGGTTGTCCTCAATTTCCTGCATTATAGGCTCAGGAACATAGGGATACTCAAAGCCATGAGACTGCTTATACCTAGCCACTATGGCTCTCAGCCCTGCTTACTCTCACAGCACCGCTGCAGTGGTCCGCGCATCACCACCGATGTGCTGCTCCCATGGTCGTCATCCGATGAGGATGAGGCCGATGAGAGTAAGGGTACCTCCGAAGGGGACCAGCATTGAGGCTCTGGTTTCCAACTACAGTCACAGGCCTCTACTCTCTCTTTCTTCGGCGCTACCATCAGGAGCGATCCCCATTCTCCGGGATCTCTCTTCTCCGTCTTGATCTTTGGCGGTTCTACGGCCGTGAACATGGCTGTAGTTCCTCCCGCCTCTGCGTGCCCAGGTACAAATGGCTCCATGGCCCACAAGTAGTGGATGCCGCATTGAGGGCATCTCGCTGTCGTACTGGCTTCTCCGCCCGGTAGTCTACACTGCATGCATAGACACCGGAGAATTTCTCGATCACCCATCTTCACTACCAGGAAGCCTCCTGGAAGTTGGTAGGGGTGTATGGCAAAGTCCGCCATGGCACAGTCAGTAGTTGCGCTGGGTAAGGGAGACACACGACACAATAGTCTCTCTTGATCGCCAGTTCCTCTCAACTGAAGGATAGGAAGCTCAAATCCGGCTCCTCCTTTACTCAAATCAGCTTTCCATTGGTGGGTGCAGTGACCCCTCCCTCTGGTGGAGATTAGAGGAGGGTCCCACAGTGGCACATCATGACTCAGAATTGGCTCTGAGCCTATCACAGTATAGGGGGGCGGGGCTTCAGCTTTTGCGTCAATTCCCGGCCAAGTCCCTGCAGAATTTCTCTCTGCACTCTGCCCACGCGGTTTCCCAGGGTGGCGGGAAACGTCACCTTTGATTACTTTGCAGTCCACACTCACCGCAGCTTTGACTTGCTCGGTAATCACCGACTGACACTCAGATACGTCGTCCGACATTTCACATGTAATTGCAATGTCCTCACTGATCTCCTGTTCTGAAACACTCAGGGAATTCAAACAGGACAGAAAGGGTGCGGCCACAGCTTTTGCGCCACTCCACAGCCTACGCAGTATAGGTGTCTCCGCGCCCGATTCCTCCGCTGTCCACACAGCATGTGCGTCTCATCTCTGGCGCGAACTGCCATTTTTGGCTCTCCACACCGCGCGGGACCAAATCACATATAGTCACCATTTTTACTACTTTGCTGAAATCGCACATGGTGCTCCTCTGCTGGGCGGCCGCCATGCTGATGCAATAAAGTAAGCCAGCATGCACATCTCTATGTGTCTCAAGTGTACTGTATATGCCTCAGTTGTAATGCACTACCTCAGGCTAGGCTAAACTCTCTCTCTCTGTATGCTGCACACGGTATCAGTCCAGTGTAAGTGCTCTGTGGTGTACAATCTGATTACTGGCTAGAATTATAAAACATACAGAACACCTACAAGCTCAAATTGAACCCCCAAAATACCCACAACATATATATAAGCATATAAGTTTCACAGAGGAGTGCTACTGAGCATGGCAATATGTATTTAAAACCAGAGACATAACATAAAACACAGACAAAGCTCAGTGCACATCCAGAAAAACTTATATACGGTACAGTGCCTAAATATACATGTATAAATAACTAATAAATAAAATGGTCTTTTAGTTTAACATTTTGGCCAAATTGTTCCCCACTATCAGGGGAACTTGCCTGCATGCAGTGTGATTGTGACAAATCTATTACAGAGTGCTTTTCCTGGTAATGTACAGGTTAATAAAAGCTTCAATCAGACTTAGAACTTTTGCAACTTATATTGACAGATTTATTATAAATCATTCTTCCTGGCAATGCACAGGTTATTAAGAATTCATATTAGTGTAGGGACCCTTGAAACGTGGTCTGCCGTGAAGTTTGGCTCAAGGGCTTACATTAACCTGTACATTACCAGGAAAAGCACTCTGTAATAGATTTGTCACAATCACACTGCATGCAGGCAAGTTCCCTGATAGTGGGGAACAATTTGGCCAAAATGTTAAACTAAAAGACCATTTTATTTATTAGTTATTTATACATGTATATTTAGGCACTGTACCGTATATAAGTTTTTCTGGATGTGCACTGAGCTTTGTCTGTGTTTTATGTTATGTCTCTGGTTTTAAATACTGGCTAGAAGTACCTAGGATCAGCCCCATTGTACTTAACATGTCACCTATTGTCGGTTATACATAGCGTTGACCCATACCAGGAGTTCCTGACCAAGTTAACAGGCTAACCCCTTGGCATCAAACAACTACCCTCCTCCAGGTGACCCAAGCAATAGCTTTGTCTCCAGAGCTATATCACACCAATCAGGGGCATCTAAGGTGTGCTTTGCAAGAAGACAATCTACCCCTGACTACCCCTAGGCTCCCTTCCACTCCACAGCACTTTCCTGGAAGCATACATGTTCCTACATCAGTTCGCCTAGCTGAAAGCCTGTCCTGTTGCCCATCTCAGCAGCGCCTCCAAAATGTAACGGGTTTCTCCCCCCCCCCCCCCCCCCCGCCCCAATCGCAGATTGGCCTCTCTAGGGAAATACTACTCTGGTTACACATGGCTATAGTGTGGTGCACCTGCTGGCTTACAGGACTCCTGAGTCTCCCGCTTGATGGTATTAAGGGGAATGGCATCAGGACTGGCTTGTGAGGTAATGTTGAGTTATACTCACTCATGGTACAGCGCCTCCATCTCTTCCAGACCCCCAACGTAGCAGGGAGGAGTCTCTGAAACAGAACCTCTATGTGCACCTTCTTCCCAAGTGACTCCACACACAGGACAGAAGCGGTCTGTCTCTTTGGCAACCTTTATTAACAGCAGACATGAACACCCGCCCATCATAGTGGCTTGATTGTCTAGCCACTCATCCTCAACACAAAGGAAGTCCCTGACCTTACACTCCCAGGCATGGGCCCCGAAAGCAGGTCTAACTCTTCCCCTACTCCCTAATGAAGTAAGAGGTATAGTCTTCCACACCACTCCCTAAAGGGCGGGCCACAAACACTGCCAGAGCCCTGACAGGTTGCTGGATAGACTCACCTCACTCAGATGGTGAGGCACACACACTAAATTCAGGAAGTTCTGCATATTATATAGTTTCAGTAGGCATCACCCCTGTGTCACTGTTAGTGGACACAGAGCCTGATGTCACTTCCTTCACTAAATAATACACCGCATATGAAATGAGGGCAAACCCCATCATTACTCCTGGCAAACCTGACATTTTAACAGGGATTATTGCACAGGAGGAGGAAGGCATGCAACCTCAAAATTACACAGGGCTACATTTATACAAAACTGAAATGTTTGTCTGTCAGCATGTTTGTCTGTGGGTTTGTGCGTTTTTTGATTGGTTGGCAGCTGGCCACACCTCTCGCTGTCGCCCTCTCCCATTGGCTGTGGGGCGGGGTTAGCTATTTCACTGTATCACTGTCCCTGAGGCTAGAATTGAGGTAGGTGAGTGGTTCTGTCCTCGGTGCTTCTCCCTCCCACCCCCGGTTCCGTGGTTGCACACTCACGGCGGTGGGCACGGGGGAAGCAGGGAAGTGGTGGAGGAGTTTCAGCAACTTTGGGAGAGGAAGCCTACCATACAAGGTTCTCCCCCGGCCACCACCTCCCCCCCTCCAGGTTACCGCTGGCGTCGGCGAGTGGATGGCTGAGCAGGGTGAGAGGTGTTGGGGAGTCTGGCCAGAAGTGGTCTGGGAGCTGAAGAGCTTGGTGATGCGGCCGCACTTGGCCAGTCCTTAATCCGGCCAGTCTGGTCACCCGGCGTGCAGCAGTTGCGGTGCAGCCTTCCCCCTCTCAGAGCTTCCCGGTCCTTCCCCACGGTCGACTTTCGGCGTGTGGTCCGGTCTGCAGCCAACACGCTTTCCCAATCTGGCTTCCTGCTCCCTCTCGGGCGCTTCCCTCCTCGATCGGGGATATGTGTTCAATGAAGCAGGCAGTTGTTTGAGCGGGAGGGGGGGGGTGTTTGGGGGAGCCGGGTGCGGTTGTCCCACAGCCTGGGTGCGCGCTGCTTTGGGTTGGGGCTTGGGGTGGGAGGGAGGGGGGAAAATGAGCACCGGGGGTAGGGGGGGTGAGTGCCATGGGCAGGGGGGGGAGTGCCAGGGACAGGGGGGGGGAACGAGCACCTGGGAGACAGGGGGGGGAGGGATACAGGGGAGGGAGAGTGATGTGAGGTGCAGGGGGGAGAGGGATGGGAGGTGCAGGGAGGGGGAGAGTGATGAGAGGTGCAGGGGGGGGAGTGATGCGAGGTGCAGGGGGGGGAGTGAACAGATGGGGGAGTGATGCGAGTGCAGGTGGGGGGGGGGAGTGATGCGAGGTGCAGGGGGGGAGTGATGCGAGGTGCAGGGGGGAGCGATGCGAGGTGCAGGGGGGGGAGAGTGATGCGAGGTGCAGGGGGGAGTGGAGTTATGCGAGGTGCAGGGGGGGAGTGATGCGAGTGCAGGGGGGGGAGTGATGCGAGGTGCAGGGGGGGAGGAGGGAGTGATGCGATGGTGCAGGGGGGGAGAGTGACTGTGAGGTGCAGGGGGAGGGAGAGGTGATGTGAGGTGCAGGGGTGATGGAGAGTGATGTGAGTAAGAGGGGGAGAGAAGTTATGTGAGGTGCAGGGGGGAGTTTTGAGGTGCAGGGGAGTTGAGTTAGAGTGATGTGAGGTGCGGTGGGGGGCGAGGGAGGGAAAGGGAGAGGGGAAGAGTTATGTGAGGTGCAGAAATTAAATCCCGAGCAACGCCGGGTATATCAGCTAGTACTACATAAGAAAGGACCACACAGAGACTCAAAATATGTATGAGACCCAAAATATGTTAAATGTTGTGCAGCTAGACTTGCACCTTTGAAAGTTTAATACTGCATTAATCAATTTTCAAAAAGACAGAACAGAACAGTCTCAAAATCATTGTGCATTTCCTAATTAGATTGACATTTAATACAATTACCTTAATAGAATAGAGTTGCAAAGTAACAGTCGTGCTGGGACTAAGCTGTCTAGGAAGTCATCTGTCTCAAATAGGCTGGGCATGGACAGATCTATTAATGTGTTCATAGACTGCAAGGTCACTAGATATAGAGCATTAAATGGAAATTGTGGGTACAAACAGGATTAGAGGTGTGATAATTCTTTAATATTTTGAAATATAACTTAAACATTTAACAACAAAAAAAACAATA
>WSYH01014871.1:0-14939 GCA_036426205.1 Ascaphus truei
AAGAAAGACTTTCATTAATTAAGAGACTGCTTTATAGCTGTGATTATGCGATATGTTGTGGGGCTGGCGAGAACTACTTGATAAGGGAGATGTGGAATTATTGCATAGTGTTTCATAGAATTACTCCCAAGTGATAGAAGCTTTGTTCCCCCCCATTTTGTTTGGATGATTTCATGATGAAAAGGAAAAGGCAGCATAAAGCCTTATTATAATTTCAAATTTATTAACAAGACTCCAAGTGTGTACCTCTGGTAAAGTCCGTCTCCACAATCACGAATTATGGTGGGGGGAGGGGGGGGTGATGTGGGTAACGAGGTGGTGGGGGTGGGTGGGGGTATTGGGTATAGGTTGTGATGTGGATCACGAGGTGGGGATGTGGGGGGGGGTTTGGGATGTGGGTCACGAGGGGGGATGCGGGGGCGAGGTGGGGATTTGGATCACGAGGTGGGGAGACAGGGATGTGGATCACGAGGTGGGGGGCTCACTGTGAATCACGAGGTGGGGGGGTGAGGATGGGATCACGAGGTGGGGGGGAGGGATGGGGAGGTTGTGATGGGGATCACGAGGTGGGGGGGATGGGTTGGTGAGCGTGGAGGAAGAGACTCACGGGGGGGGAGGGATCCTCCTGGTCGGGGAGGGGATAAGAGGGAGGGGGGGGGGATGGGGGGGAGGGGGGGGAAGAGAGGGTGGGCGGGGATTTGGTGGTAGGATGGGGGGAAAGACGGTGGGGGGGGGAGGTGGAGGTGGATCACGATCTCGTCTCCAGTGGCCTGTGGGGGTCGGGGGAGGGGTGATGTGCGGGCAAGATTTTGTGGGGGGGCTTGGTGATTGTGGGTCACGAAGTGGGGGGGAGGTGGTGGTTTTGTATCACGAGGCGGGGGGGGGGAAAGGGAAAGTGGTGATGTGAGATCACGAGGTGGGGGGGAGGTGGTGTATGTGGATAACGAGGTGACGGGGGGAGGGTGTGCTGTGGATCACGAGGTTTGAGGGGGGAGGGTGTGATGTGGATCACGAGGGGGGGGGGAGGTTTGAATGAGGTCACGATGGGGTGGGGATGTGGGGGGAAGGTTGTGATGTGGATCACGAGGTGGGGGGGTAGGGGGGATGTGGATCACGCTTCTTGGTGGGGGGGGAGGTGGTGATGTGGATCACGAGGTGGTGGAGGGGTGGTGATGTGGATCACCAGGTGGGGACTGTGGGGGGAGGTTGTGAGTGGATCACGAGTGGGGGGGTCGGGTGGGGATGGCTGGGGGGAGGTTGTGATGTTGATCACGAGGTGGGGGGTGTGGGGATGTGGATCACGAGGTGGGGGGGAGGTGGTGATGTTGATCAAGAGGTGGGGGGGAGGTGGGTGCTGTGGTGATGTGGATCACAAAGGTGGGGGGAGGTGGTGATGTGGATCAAAACAAGGTTCGGGGGGGAGTTGGTGTGTGGATCACGAGGTGGGGGGGGGAGTTGTGATGTGGGTAACGACAGGTGGGGGGAGGTGTGATGTGGTAACGATTTTTTCCTCCCTTTGGTGTGGGGGAGCGTGGGGGAAGGTTGTAAAGAGGTGGGGGGCATCGGTGGGTGAATCGTGGGGAAAGAGCGTTGGGGGGAGGTCGGCGCCCTGGGGGGAATGGGGTAAAGAGGTGGGGGGGGAAAGTGGTGATGGTGGGTCAAGAATGGGGGTGGGTGGGGGGAGGAAGGTTGTGTGTGATGGTCGGATAAAGAGGTGGGAGGTGGGGATGTGGGGGAGGTAGTGATGTGGGTAACGAGGTGGGGTGGGGAAGGTTGTGATGTGGAACACGAGGTGGGGGGTGGGGATGTGGGGGGAGGTGGTGATGGGGTCACGAGGTGGGGGGGAGTGTGATGTGGGTCACGAGGTGGGGGGTGGGTGGGGGGGGGGAAGGTTGTAAGTGGATCACGAGGTGGGGAGGTGGGGGGAGAGGGTGGGATGTGGATCATGAGGTGGGGATGTGGGGGGGAGGTGGGTTGGGATGTGGAGCACGAGGTGGGGATGTGGGGGGGAGGGTGGGATATGGATCACGAGGTGGGGATGTGGGGGGAGGTTGGGATGTGGATCACGAGGTGTGGGGATGTGAATCACGAGGTGACGGGTCGTCGGTGGGGGGGGGGGGGGGGGATATAAAGAGCGGGTGGTTGTGGATGGTGGGTGTGGAGGTGTGGCTGGGAGAAAGAGGTGGGGGGGATGTCGGGTGGGAGGTGATGCGGGTTAAAGAGTAGTGGGGCGGGGAACGGTGTGGTGGTGTGGGGAAAGAGGGGGGGGGGGAAGTGGTGATGTGGATCACGAGTGGGGGGGAGGTTGTGATGTGGATCACGAGGTGAGGGGGGGGTTGTGATGGGGATCACGATAGGTGGGGGGGAGGTTGTGATGCGGATCACCGACACCCTGGGTGGTGGATGTGCGGGGAGGTTGGTGTGATGGAGTAAAGACCTGGCTCGGCGGGGGGGTGGGGGGATGTGGATCACGAGCGGTGGGGGCGGTGGGGATGTGGATCACGAGGTGGGGGGGGAGGTGGTGATGGGGATCACGATCTTTGGTGGGGCGGGGAGGGTGGTGATGTGGATAACGAGGTGGGTATGTGGGGGGGAGGTTGTGATGGGGATAATGAGGTGGGGGGGGTGGGGATGTGGGGGGAGGAGGCTTAGGTATGATGATGTTGATCAACCGAGGAGGTGGGGGGGGGGTGGTGATGTGGGTCACAAGGTGCGGGGGGGGAGGGAGTTCGTGATGTGGATCACGAGGGTGGGGGGGAGGTTGTCGATGGGGTTCACGAGTGGTGGGGGGAGGTGTGATGTGGGTCACGAGGTGGGGGGGGAGGTGGGGATGTGGGGTACAAGAGGTGGGGGGGGGAGGCGAGGGGCTGATGTGTCACGAGGTGGGTGGGTGGGGGAGGTGTGATGTGGATCACGAACTGTGGGGAATGTGGGGGGAGGTCGTGATTGGGGTCACGATGTGGGGGGGGGAAGGTTGTGATGTGGATCACGAGGTGGGGATATGGGGGGAGGTGTGATGTGGGTAACGAGGTGGGGGGGGTGATGATTGGGTCACGATGGTGGGGGGGAAGGTTGTGATGTGGATACGAGGTGGGGATGTGGGGGGAGGTTGGGATGTGGATAATGAGGTGGGGGAGTAGGGGGAGGTTGGGCTGTGGATCACCAGGTGGTGGGGATGGGGGGGGAGGTTGGGATGTGGATCACAAGGTGGGGGGGATGGTGGTATGATGGGGTAACTGTAACAGGGAACTTATCCCTGTTTTCAAGTAATGTATCTTTAATCAGCAGTGGGTGTTGATTACTTCTGGTAGTTAACTTACTAACACTCACCTGCCTGAATTAGATGTTATAAAGCCTGTCTGTTAACAGAGTGAGATCTCTTTAGCTGACACCTGACGCGGTAACGTGGAGACACAACTTGTTTTGAGCTCTGCCAAAGTTAGCAGAGCTGCTTGCAAGACACAGGGCCCAAATAAGAACTTCTAAACCTGGATTGTCTGATTTCTTCTGTGCACGCTCAGTGCGGGTTTTCCAGGAGAGCAAAAGCTACTCTTACAGCTGATAACAGATACAAGACATTTATATAAAGAGAATGCCTATATGTTCTGCTTTTTATGCCAGTATTTTGGGGCTGGGGAGAAACTGCTTGACTAGGGAGATGTGAATTGTTGCCTAAGTGTTTCATAGAATATCCCAAGTGAATTAGAGCTTTGTTCCCACCCATGTGTTGGATGGGGGGGGAAATTTCTGATGAAAAGGAAAGAACAGGCACAATAAGCCTATAACTTGTCAGTTATAAACACTCCACTGTGGTACTCTGTATAACGTTCGTCCACATAGTGGTAGTCGAAGTGGGACAGAGGTGTTTGCTTGTAAGTTAAAAAGGACCGGAGTTTTTTATGTGAAATTTTTTGTTATGCTTTTTGCTACAACCGTCTAAAACAACTTGGAAAAAAAAAAAAAAAAACCCTCATGCAGCTCAGAGATCAGATTTAAAGGGACCACACCACTGAACTTACAAACCACAGATGACTCTTTTCCCAACCACCAGAGAACTGTTGAATCAGGTAAACCTTAATTACCTATCACAAGTGTATATACGGTCATTGAAATAGGATTTTGCCTTCTAGCCATAGTCAGGGTCAACGAGTGAATGTCAGCCCTTAAAAAGGATAGGTTTTTTCTTGTTTTCAAACAGTTTCGCTGAAGCAGTGGAAACAGATGGTGACCGCACGAGTGTACTGATTTTGCCAAATAGGTTTTGCCACACACGTATGGGGCTACCAGCTGTGAATGGAAGTATATGCAGAAGAAAGAAATGTTCGAAATTGATACAAAGGACTGGGCTGAAGCAGGGGTATTTTTTAGCAAACAAAGCGTGAGTGTTAAAATTGCCCTATAAAGAAAAGTTTTTTTCAAAGCCACCAATTGCTTGGTGTTGAGTCCACTGCAACGACATGTTTTTTTTTCGTGCAAGTAAAAAAAGTATGATGCCTATTATCTTGGAGCAAAACAGACACCCACAAGGGTGAAGGTAAATGCCATAATACCAAAAGATGAGACGAAATCTACTGACTCAGCAGAAGACAACATCAAAATTCTGTTGTGAAAGGGAGGATTCACCTAGCACAATAAATGGTGTATAGCCAAATTAGAACTTTTTTTTTTTACATCTGCAACTCACTCTGTATACTCTGATAAGAGACAATGCATGCACCAGTATGGCTGATATTGAAAAAAAAAAATTACCCAGAAAAGAAAAAATCTACAGAGAGCCTGTGAGAGCCATGACGCTACAAGCAAATAATGCCCATCGTAGACTTATCACATTGGTGAGTTCAATAGCAAATACCGGCAAAGCTGCAATAGTGCCTCTGAGCTCAGGAAGAATACACCTGAAGCCTAAAATGGAGGACAAGATGCACGTTTCCTGTAATGCAACCCTACTCCCCCACTGAGAGTGGCCCGTTCCAGTCCATAAAGAGGCGACATACCCCCCCCCTCTACGGGAGAACCCGAACGAGAGTCAACCACAAAACCCCAAAGAAGGTGTGGGGGTGCTGAACTACGGCGACGAACAGAAAGAGACCGCTCCCTTTGATGCACGAATATGAATCAGCAGGAGACAGAGCGGGCAGTGGAATCCGCCGAATATTTCGTCAGCTATTACATGGCAAGAAAGTCGGCGTGGATCCCGTGACGCTGCTAAAACTTCAATAAGATGAGACCCGGTTCCATGAAGGGAGGTGTCATCCAAATCAAAAAGGAAGAAAAGAAAAGCGGGGTTCTTCATTACCGTGGGACCCCTGTACGAGGAAAAACAACAAAACCCGATAACCGTGAACGGCTTTTATATGCCCTTTGACCGCTATTTTCCGCGTAAACTCACGAACTAATCAGACGAAAAGATACTTCGCTCTTTGGGACGCCAATTGGGGTGTTGGTGAGTGGGTTTGGTGCCCATGTCTACACCCACACCCCTCACTCGCTCTCACACCTTCCCGCGCCCCTCTTCAACGACACATGATCCCTCACCGCCCTTCACAATGCGTACGCCTAGTCTTAACTCAGCCAACACCTCTTTCATACCCTCCCCACTCTCGCTTACCTTACGTTCATAGACCCCCTGCCCTCCACCCCCCATCCTCCCCCCCCTTCTTTTTTCTCCCTACCGCTCCCACTCAACTTCACCTGCCTCCCCCCACCCGCCCCCCAACATACCCCACCAAACAACCTAATTCCTCCTCGAACTACTCACAAGTCAACCTAGTCCTCCTTACACGTCTTACCACCCTGCCTCTCATTTCTCCCTCCACCTACATACACTAACAAATCCAGCCCTCATTATGCCCCCACCATCTCGTGAATCAGACCACTCCTTTACCCATCAGCATCCCCACACTACAACAGATCAAATTCCTTCCTCCAACCCCTCAAAACACCTATGTCTTCCTCTCTTGCTTTTTCTCCAACTCCCAACACTCCCATTCCGACCCATCTTCTTCACAATCAACCCCAACGCTCCCCCCCCCCCCCACTCCCCCATCACTCAATCTCCAACCTCTCCCTTACACCACCCCCCTTCCCAACTTTTACCTAGCACAAACATCCCCTTCCTCCCCTACCCTCTTACATTACCCCACACCCAACCCCCCTCCCCCCTCCCTCCGCTCTCCAACTCTACTTCCAGCACTTCGCGATACTAATCCTCCAGAACCAGTATACATTCCCTCATCCCCCTAACCCAATGGCACTCCTTCACATCCCACTCCCCCAACCCTAAACGCCCACCTCCCATCCTCACGTGGCCAGTACCGCCGACATCATCGCACATTGTCTCCACCCCCATACCCACCCCACCCCCCCATCCAGCACCCCCAACCCCCTATCTGCCAATCGACGGCCACCAACACCACTCCATACCTATACTCTGCCCTTACACCATTCATCTAGCTCCACCCATTTCTCATATTAATCTCACAATCTTCATCCTTCTACAACAAACACCACAACTACAATTGCAGCCCCCCTCTATCCCCCTCCCAAATCCTCTCTCACGTTTGCGCGAATTTGCTATAGCCCTCACCCCCACCAAGCCACTCATTCCTCCCCCCCTCTGCCCCTCGTCAAACCCACATCACGCCTTCCCTACACGTTTTCTCTTCCCTCCCAATCTTTACGTATCCCCCCACACCCCCACTTTAACCCACCTCTCCGGACCTCCTCTCCTGCCCAAGTCCCCCTACCACTCCTCACACCCCCCGTCAAACATTCCCACCTGCACCCCTCACTCAACGCCTACTCACTTCCACTCCTCTCCTCTTTCTTGTTCCACTCCCTTCCACTCCCCCACCGCCACCAGCCCCCACCCTACGCACTCCAAAGCCCCTCTATTCCTATTAAACCCCCATCACTCCCTGCCACCCACCAAAAATGCTTACTCTCCCTGACCCCCCCGAGCCACCCCTTGGATCACCAAACAAATGTATCATCCAGGGGGGGGGGGGCAGGGGGGGGGGGGGAGGACGTGGGGGGGGCGCGGGGGGGGGGGCGGGGGCGGGGGGGGGGGGGGGCGGGGCGCAAAACTGTGCGGGTTAGCGCCTATGCCACCCACGGAATAACACAAGTAACGCACTTCTCCCACCATCGGGTGACGGCTTTTGCGGGGTTGTGACTGGGGAGTGCAGTATATAACCGTTATCCAAACCAACCCCCAACCCTATACTTTCTCCATCTTCACCCATTTTCTGTCTCTTCGCACCTCCTCCCCCATTCATCACTTTATACCCACCCCGACCAAAACCCCCTCACAACCGTCCCCTCTCGCTCCAACCAACTACCGAACCCAGAAACCACACAAAACCCACCACATCCCGCCACCTCCATCCACTGCCCCTCAGGCACCAGCACCCCGCGCCAAGCCAATACCCCCTCACACCCCTCCCCCACATTGCGACGGGTTCATTCGCAAACACTCACACCGCTTCTAACTCCGCGAACTTACCACGCTCACCTCTCAAATCAAAACAAAATCACTTACCGCTACCGAGTCGAAAAAAAAATCAACCCTTTACTTCTATTGCTTTTCCCTAATTTCGAAAAAACTAAAGTAACAGACACGGCCGCAGATCCTGTGGAGAAAACAGGGGGACCCGTAAGATGCCTGCAAGGCTAGAGAAATGGAGATGAGATTCGCCCCGTATACTGAATGATCCAGATGGGCCCAAGGGCAGAAGTCGTGTACACACAAAGAAGTGGTCTGCCGGTGGCAACAGTAGGGGAAACCTCAACCGTCATCCCAGGGAAGCGGCAGCCGGAAACAGGAGTGACGATCCTTACCAGCCCTGAAGACGCCTGAAAAATGTGCCAGCGTGACTGTGATTAATTCCGTGAACAATTGAATCAAAAGGAAAGTGGATTACGCGGAGCTACTGAAAAATAACGTGAGGGCTACAAAAAGATGTGCTACAATTACTCTTTAGCCAGGACAGATTGGCGATTCAGAGATGAGGCAGATACTGCAAAGGCTACTATTTCTCCCATTGGAATGAAAGCAGAGCCAATCGTGATAAAATGGTGGCTACAGCTAAAGCGTGCCAGTTGAGGAGGCACTGAAGCCAGATGACAGAGTCTTCACAGCAAGAGTTCACATCTCGCCATAGAGTTAATGCCTACAACAGGAGATACAACGAGTGTCCGGATTGAGAAGTGGAAGTATCTCAGAAAGAGGTTCAGACACTCGCGAGCACTGGATGCGCATCACCATCATGAGACCACAGTGCCGCAAGATATGGAAGTTTCACAGAAAGGAAAACTACCAGTCTCAATGAGGAGCGGACATTTCAAGGAAACTATCACTACATCTTAATTAGATCTCAAGTCTCTCAGAAGGAGCTTCAGAACTTAAACTGTGAGCATGGACAGATCGCACGCCAGGAGACAGCCCGCCGCTCAAGCAGATGTGCAAAAAGAAAGGTGGACTGCAAGGAAAGGCACTGTGGTATAGTTACAGAGCTAATGAAAAGAGAAAATTAAGATTAAAAAAGAAAATCTGAGTTGACAGAATACGTCAAGGAGAAAGAATGAAGAGCTGCAGGCTCTTAAGAAAATTAAATAAACTTTGTGAAAAGGAAATGTTTGAAGCAGACACCGACTGCAGAAACAACTGCCAAGGTCGCGTACACACCTCCAGTATGTGAGAGAAGCAGCAAGACGCTGCAGGAAGATAAGCGCAGTGCTGCTAAAGAGGTACAGCGCTGCAGGGAGGAACGATTCTGAATACCAGACAGTACCCACAGATGCGTATGAGGACGCTAAAAGGCCAACGATGCAGGTCTCAGAGCATCATTGGGGCGGGGGAGCATTTGATACTCAGGTGACTCTGTATTGAGATGGAGGTGAGAAGATGATCAGAAACTGTGAGGCAAAGGCTGGAGAGACAGAGAGACGGTTCCATTCCTTGAGTCAAAGGTACACCAGGAGGAAAACAGACGCTTAGCCCCCCGGCAACCTTGAGTGACAAGAAATTACAGAGGCCTCAGAATATGAAGGAGACTCTGATACAGTGCCTCCCAATACGGAAAAATGGTATTGGCACTGCCCAAGCCCAGTAGTCCCACAGTCAACTAATGCCCAGTTGAGGAAAGGGCTACAGTGAGAGCTTGGGGACTCACGCAACTTCAAAACAAAAATACGAAGTTTGAGCCATCCAAAGAAAGCCACTGAGCCAAACCTAAACAGTGCCCAACAGGCGTAACAAAAGCGAGGTAGGAGTGACAGAACCTTAGCGATGAGAGCTAACTGTGACTCCGTGTGTGGAGAAGCTGCAGAAAGAATGCTTCAAGAGCATAAAACTCCAAGGGCTAGTCCTAATCTGCTCTACAAATGTTGACAACACTTTGTCTACAAGAAGAGGAGTGTCCGACGCAAAAGAAATACAAGACGGCCGCAATAAGCAATAAGAAGACTTTAGTGGAGAAAGTGTCCACTCGAGCGATTCCTGAGGAGTGCTGATCTCAAGACACCTTAGGGAGGAGACAAACATAAAAACTGGAGAAAGGGTCTCCAACCCAAGCGGGACAGAGGGTCTCTTCACTCCATCCACCTCATTCAAGTCACAGAAAAGATCCGAAATGAGAGTGGAAGGAAGGACTTGGGCCGTGGCTAAGCCCGAGCTTCCAGCAAACAGGGGAGGTATGTAACAGGGGATTATCCTGTTCAGTGAATGTGCTTAATCCTAGCAAGTGTGGTGGTTAACATTTGTAGTTAATCTAACACACCCCTGCCTGAATTGAGATGGCTTAAAAAGTCCTGTCTTTTGAAACAGGGAAGTGAGAACTCTTTAGCTGACACCTGAGCTGAATTGGAGACACACACTTGTTTTGAGCTCTGCCAAAGTTAGCCAGAGCTGCTTTCAAGACAAAAGGCCCAAATGAGACTTCTCAACCTGGATGCTGATTTTTCTCGTGCAACGTCAGTGCAGGTTTCAGGGGAGAGCAGAGAAGCTTACTTACAGCTGATAAACAGATAAGAAGCTTTAATTGCAATTATAAAGATGCTTATATCTGCTTATTCATGGCTATAGTTTTGGGGCTGGGGCGATGAACAGGTGACTAGGGGAGATGTGAATTGGATTGCATAGTGTTTTCATTAGAAACTCCCAAGTGATGCGAAGCTTTGTTCCCCCCCCACCCCTTGTTTGGATAATTTTCCTGATGAATAGGAAAAGGACCCATAAAGCCTATTATAAATTTCACGTTATAAAGCCTCTCACATGTGTACCTCTGTAAACGTCCGTCCACAGTCACGAGGTGGGGAGGGGGGTGGTGATGGGGTAACGAGGGTGGTGGGGTGGTGGGCGGGTATTAAGGTTGTGATGTGGATCAAGAGGTGGGGATGTGGGGGGAGGGTTGGGATGTGGGTCACGCGGGGGGATGCGGGGGGAGGTTGGGATTTGGATCACGAGGTGGGGGGGATGTGGATCACGAAGGTGGGGGCGGATGTGAAGCAACGAGGTGGGGGGGGGTGAGGATGTGGATCAGAGGTGGGGGGGGGGAGGTTGTGATGGGATACGAGGTGGGGGGGGGTTGTGAGGTGGATCACGAGTGGGCGGGAGGTTGTGATGTGGATCAAGAGGGGGGGGGGGAGTGGTGATGTGGGTTAGATGGGGGGAGGGGGATGTGGTGATGTGGGTCAACGAGGTGGGTGGGGGAGGTGTTGATGTGGATCACGGTGGGGGGGGGTGGAGGTGATGTGGTCACGATGGTGGGGGGGGTGACGTGGGTCACGAAGTGGGGGGGAGGTGGTGTTTGTATCACGAGGGGGGGGGGGGAGTTGGTGATGTGGATCACGGGTGGGGGGGATTTTTTGTGTGATTGGATAAGAGCGGTTGAGGGGGGATTGGTTGTGTGATGTGGATAACGAGGTGAGGTGAGGGGGAAGGAGGAGTTGGGAGTGTGCGATCAAGATGAGGTGGGGGGGAGGAGGTTGTGATGTGGATCACGAAGGGTGGTGATGTGGGGGAGGTTGTGATGTGGATCACGAAGGTGGGGGGGTTGGGGAGGTGGATCACGAGGTGGGGGGGGAGGTGGTGAGGTTGGATAACAGAAGGTGGTGCGGGAGGTGGTGATTGAGGATCACCAGGTGGGGGATGTGGGGCTTTCCCCTTCTCTTTCTTTTTTTTTTTCTTTGAGGTTGTGATGTGGATCACGAGGTGGGGGGGGTTGGGGGATGTGGGGGGAGGTTGTGATGTGATCACGAGGTGGGGGGATGTGGGGAGGGGATCACGAGGTGGGGGGGAGGTGGTGATGTTGATCACGAGGTGGGGGGGACGGAGGCGGGTTGGTGCAGTGGATCACAAGGTGGGGGGTGCGATGGCGGAGAGTGGCGTGATGTGGATCTACAAGGTCGGGGGGGGAGGTTGGTGATGTGGATCACGAGGTGGGGGGGGAGTTGTGATGTGGTCAAGAGGTGGGGGGATAGGTTGTGATGTGGGTCACAGAGGGTTGTTGGCGAGGTTGGTGATGTGGGTCACGAGGTGGGGGGGAGGTGGTGGATGTGGGTCACGACGGGGGGGGGGAGGTGTGGATGTGGGTCACGAGGTGGGGGGTGGAGGAAGCTGGTTGACCTGTGAGGTAAAGAGGTGGGGCGGTGGGGGGATGCGAAGGGTGGTCGAGGAGGGGAGAAGATGGGGGGAGGGGGGGAGAGTGGGTGGGAGGTAGCTGATGTGAGGTAAAGAGCCCGTGGTCTGGTTGGGGGGGTGGAGTGATTGATAGGGTCTGTGATGTGGAAAACGAGGGGGATGTGGGGGGGGGGAGGATGGGATGTGGGTGCAGAGGGGGGGGGGGGTTTGGTGGTTGATTGTGGGTAACGGGGGGGGGGGCTGGGTGGGGGGGAAGGTTGTAATGTGGATCCGAGGGGGGTATGTGGGGGGGTGGGGATGGGATCATGAGGTGGGGATGTGGGGGGAGAGGTTGGGATGTGGATCACGAGGTGGGGATGTGGGGGGAGGTGGGATGTGGATCACAAGGTGGGGATGTGGGGGGAGGTTGGGTGTGGATGCACGAGGGGGGGGAGTGAATCACGACGGTGGGGGGGTGGGATGTGTATCACGAGGTGGTGTGGACCCCGGTGGTGATGTGGGTTCACGAGGGGGGGGGGATGTGGGGGGGAGGGATGTGGGTCACGAAGTGGGGGGGAGGGTTGGTTTCTTGGTGGTGGTTTGTGTCAAGACGTCAGGGGAGGCGGAAGGGTGACTTGTAGGAAAAACGAGGTGGGGCGGGAGGTGGCCGTGTGGTGATGGGGGAGCAAAGAGGTGAGGGGGGAGGTGTGAGTGGCATAACGTGGTGGTGGAGGAGGTGATGGTGAGTGGTGATGTGAGATTCAAAGCTGGTGGGTGATGTTGGGGTGGAGGTTGTGATGGGGATCACGAGGGTGGGGGGGTGGGATGTGGATCCCGAGGGGTGGGGGGGTGGGGATGTGGATCACGAGGTTGGGGGGGGAGGGGTGGTGATGTGGATCACGAGCGTGGGGGGGATGGTGGTTGATGTGGATCACGGGGTGGGGATGTGGGGGGAGGTGAGGTTGTGATATGGATCATGAGGGTGGGCGGGGGTGGGGATGTGGGGGGGAGGTTGTGATGTTGATCACGAGGTGGTGGGGGGGGTGGAGATGTCGATCCAATGGTCGGGGGGGGAGTTTGTTATGTGGATCACGAGGTGTGGGGGGGAGTTGTGATGTGGGTCACGGGTGGGGGAGGTTGTGTGGTGATGTGGGTCACGAGGTGGGGGGAGGTGGGGATGTGGGTCACGCGGTGGGGGGGAAGTGGTGATGTGGGTCACGAGGTGGGGGGGTGGGGGGGAAGGTTGTGAATGTGGATCACGATGTGGGATGTGGGGGGAGGTAGTGATGGGTGTCACGATGTGGGGGGGGAAGTTTGTGATGTGGATCACGAGGTGGGGATATGGGGGGGGGGGGGGGTGGGATGTGGGTAACGAGGTGGGGGGGGTGATGCGGGGGGTGGTGATGTGGTCACGACTTAACGGGGGGCGCGGGAAGGTCACGGGGAGCGGGAAGGTTGGAGGGGATTCAAGAGGTGGGGAGGAGTGGGGGAGGATGGGATGGTGGAATATTGGGGGGGTTACTTGGTGGGGACTTGTAGGGGGAGGTGGGATGTGGATCACCAGGTGGGGATGTGGGGAGGTTGGGATGTGGGTCACGAAGGTGGTGGGGGGGGGGGGAGGTGGTGAGGGGTCACTGTAACAGGGGACTTATCCCTGTTCAGTAATGTGCCTTTAATTAGCAGTGTGGTGGTTAACTTATGGTAGTTAATTACTAAACACTACTGCATGATTGGAGGCTGACAAAAGCCTTGTCTGTTCAAACAGGAAGTGAGATCTCTTAGCTGACACCTGAGCGAACTTTGGAGACACATTGGTTTGAGCTCTGCCAAAGTTAGCAGAGATGCTTTCAAGACCACTACGGCCCCAATAAGACTTCTAAACCTGGATGCTGATGTTCTCGTGCACGCTCAGTGCGGTTCAGGAAGCGAGAAGATTACTATACAGCTGATAAACAGATAAGACTTTCATTATTAGAGAGACTGTTAATCTCGCTCTTATGCTCCGTGATATGTTTGTGCTGCGAGAACTGCTGGATTAAGGGAGATGTGAATAATTGCATAGTGTTTCACTAGATATTCTCCCAAGTGATTAGAAGCTTTGTTCCCCCCATTGTTTGATTGATGGAATTTCTGATGAAAAGGAAAAGGCACAATAAAGCCTTATTATAATTTAACATTATAAAGACGCCAAGTGTGTACCTCTGTAAACGTCGTCCACCAGATGGTCGTCAGAATTGGGAGCAAGAGGTGTTCCTGTAGTTAAAAAGGACCGGAGTTTTTATGTGAAAAATTTTTTGTTATGCTTTTTGCCTACAGCGTCTAAACAACTTGAAAAAAAAAAAACATAATGCAGACAGAGATCAGATTGTAAAGGGGACACACACCACTGAAAAACTTGACAAAACCACAGATGGGGACTCTTTCCCCAATCCCAAAGAGACTGTTATTGACAGCAGGTAAACCTTTATTACCTATCACAAAGTGTAATACGGTCATTGAAAAATAGGGATTTTGCCTTCTAGCCATAGTCAGGGTTCACTAAGTGAGGTCAGCCCTTAAAAAGGATAGGTTTTTCTTGTTTTTCAAACGTTCGTGAAGCCAGTTGTAAAACAGATCGGTGACCCACGAGTGGATGAACTTTTGCAAAATAAAGGTTGCCACACATCATAGGGATACCGCTGTGAATGGATTATATGCAGCAGCGTGGTGAAAATTGGTTACAAGACTGTGCTGAAGCAGGGGTATTTTTAGAAACAAATGCTGAGTGTAAAAATTGCCTATAAAGAAAAAGTTTTTTCACAGCCAATGTGAGTGTTGAGTCCATGCAAAGAATGTTTTTTTTTCTGCATAGTAAAAGGATTGCCTATATCTTGGGGAGCAAACAGACACCCAAGTGTGAAGTGGTAAATGCCATGAATACCCAAAGATGAGACTGACTGAAAATTACTGCAATCAGGCAGAAACAAAGTCTGTTGATGAAGTGGAGGATCACTAGCAAATAAATGGTTGTTATAGAAAATAGACTTTTTTTTTTTACCTTGCAAAGAAGACTTTACGTGGAAAAAGTCCTCCTCGAGCGACTGAGGAGTGCTGATCTCAAGCACCTTCGGGAGGAGACCAAAATAAACTGGAGAAAGGGCTCCAATCCCAGCGGGACAGAGGGTTCTCTTCCTCCATCCACTCTCATTCAAGTCACAGAAAGATCTCGAATGAGAGTGGAAGGATGGGCTTTGGCCGTGGTAAGCCCGAGCTTCCCACAAACAGGGGAGGTATGTAACAGGGGACTTATCCCTGTTCAGTAATGTGTCTTTAATCCAGC